>PYWC01000070.1:286294-298132 GCA_003182015.1 Tuber magnatum | reverse complement strand
CCGCACCCTACGGCGCGGAGGAGATGAAGAGAGAGGTACCGTAGGGATTTATGACAGAGTTGGTGACAGGCGTGATCTGCGCGGTGTAGAGAGAGAGGTGTGTATGTATGTATGTATGTATGTATGTATGGTGGAGAGTGAGAAGGGTGATACTGTAGCTCCTATGGAATGGCGGTGGTGAATGAGCAATGAATGAGTGATGCTCTGTTAGGGACGGTTTCCGAAAGCGTGACGGGAATGTTGAAGCTCTACGGCACTCGAGTAACTCGGAGGCGATCCTTGTACCCCATCTTGTCAGCCGAGACCTTTTGCATCGTCGTACATCGTCAATCACTTCCTAAAAGGCGCGTCTTGACTGCACATCATCTGGCCCCTTCCCTTCGGCGACCAGGAGAGATGCATCTGGCCGCTCTTCCCCAGCCATGCGGTCTGTGGGAACCACGAACAGACCATAACATATCCACTCGAGAGGGGGGAGGAAAGGGAAAGAAAAGAAAAGAAAGGAAAGGAAATAAAAAAATTAAAAAAATAAAAAATCGACAGGGGGACGACCTAACATTTTCCCTATCGTATTCTTCTTCTTTTGTTTTTGTCCCTTCTTTCTTTACTAACAGGTACGCTACCGTACCGTATCGTGGGGGACTTTGGTGGAAACCTTTATCCAATTCATCTCACCGATTTGCTGGTGGAATAATTAGGGTATCATGATTAGTTATGGTATCATAATGTCATACTTGTATTCTCTCTTGATATCGCCCTCTCCCACACACACACTTCGCCTTACTCAAGCCGCTTCTGAAAAGAAAAGAAGAAGAAAAAGAAAAAGAAAAAAAGTATTTTTGCGAAATCTTTCGTACCAGGAATTATCCCCGACGATGATCATCAGTCGAGGAGATCACGATGTGAAGGGAAAAAAAAAACAATGGTAATAGTAAACCCAATCGATACGCCGCCGAGGGATATACCGGTATCTAAGACAGGAGAAGGCAACCAACGATACGTGAGATAATCCTCATGGGGCTACACGGTCATATGATGAGCGAGCGAGAGGGGTGGGGGAGAAGTTTGTGTAGTCTAGGCAGGTAGTTGAAAAATGTTAGTCGGCGAAGAGAAAGGGAGGGAGAGATGGTGGTTATGCCATACCATACCTACCGTACAATTCTCCCCCTCTCCCTTTTCTGCAAACAAACAAACAACCGGGTGGGGATAAACCGTTACCGGTACCGGCATTTCATTTTGACGGAGATGTCCCGTGGGCAAATCGGTGCAAACAGGTTTTCCATCCCGTTTTACAACACCTTTTTTTCCCCTTTCAACTAACTCTTTTTTTATTTTCAACCGGGGAATCTTTGTTGTTGTTGTTGTTGTTGTTGTTGTTGTTGTTGCTGTTGGGTTGGAATCGGAGAAATGGGGTGGAATTGATAGGTGGGGTCAAGATTTAGACCTTCGAATATAGGCTTTATTTACCCAGACACCCTTTCCTTCTGGTTGTGGGGTCGTCCAAAAATGGGATGATGATGGGGAAAGGTATGATATGATAGTCGCGGTAATTACCGCTAGTCCGGAGCCAAAAAGATAAGCCGCATCCCCGACAGGAAGAGGAAGGGCGGGTACAGTAGCGTACGGTTCCCCTCTCGTCTCTTGGCCAATCCCCGTGCCAGCTCTGCCATTCCCCGGGTTCGGCCACCAAGCTGGCACTCGGACATCCATATGTAGGGCACTCTTGTTGAGGGTATGACACTCGTATGCGGGTGGTGGTTGCTATAATACGAGTGCCCGTATCATGCTATGATACAGGTATGATACAGTACTGTACGCTACGGTATTATGATACTCGAGCGCGAGTGAGGGTTAAACTCTTTGACATCATATCGTGTCGCTGCCGCATCCCCCCCACCGGCATCATCCTGATGGCGATGAGGGTTCGCTCGGGCTCCTTTGGGTTGGTTGATATGATACGGTACGGTAGCTGGCTACCCTATGGGCCTCCACGCTGGAGGATGGAGGATGGAGGATGGATGATTGGATTTCCCTGCCCTGTCGCTTTCGGCCTCGTGACACCCCGTCCACCGTACCAAAGACTGGGCAGCCCCTGCAGGTTCCTGCATGACTACTTACGGTCTGACCGCTTTGAGGAAACTAAGACATCCTCTTTTTTACTGTGCGCCCGCTTGAAGCAACCACTAGCGAAAGGGGGAGGAGGCAGTAGCAGAAAGAAGCTCCTCCTCACCTCCTCCTCTTCCTCTCTCAGCTCTCCATCTCGGCACCGCCGCTTTTTCTTTCCTTTCCCTTATTCCCAAAATTTCGTCCCTTTTTTCTTTCTTTTTTCTTCTTCCTTCTCCCTTCTCCCGAGTAAGGATGATTCCTCTCGCGCCCACCACCATTTCTACTGTACTCGAGTACTGTACTGTACTCGTACTGTATAATACTTGTAGTTTATTTTTTGTCCCTCCCTCCTACCTTCACCCCATGCCCTTTTTGAAAAATTTTCATGTCTCGGAAAAAGGTCAAAGCGGGGTTTCTCAGGGTTCTCTGTGTGCGCTTCCTCAACCCGATGGCCTGCCTTAAACACTAAACAGAGCGACACCTTGGTGACAGAATCAAACAAATGGTGGTGGTGGTGGTGGACCATGACGACGACGACTCACGGGGTCGACTACCATCCAAATGGTTGCTCGCTTCGTCAATAAATCTTTTGCTTATGGATGCGCTGCGGATGGATGGGCCAAAAGGGTCGACGGGGGGGTGTGGTGGACGGGTGGGCGGGTAGCTAGGAGTGGCTAGGTGTGAGCTGGCCGGCCAAGGGTATGATAGCTGGGTACGGCACTGCAAGTACCGCACCCTACGGCGCGGAGGAGATGAAGAGAGAGGTACCGTAGGGATTTATGACAGAGTTGGTGACAGGCGTGATCTGCGCGGTGTAGAGAGAGAGGTGTGTATGTATGTATGTATGTATGTATGTATGGTGGAGAGTGAGAAGGGTGATACTGTAGCTCCTATGGAATGGCGGTGGTGAATGAGCAATGAATGAGTGATGCTCTGTTAGGGACGGTTTCCGAAAGCGTGACGGGAATGTTGAAGCTCTACGGCACTCGAGTAACTCGGAGGCGATCCTTGTACCCCATCTTGTCAGCCGAGACCTTTTGCATCGTCGTACATCGTCAATCACTTCCTAAAAGGCGCGTCTTGACTGCACATCATCTGGCCCCTTCCCTTCGGCGACCAGGAGAGATGCATCTGGCCGCTCTTCCCCAGCCATGCGGTCTGTGGGAACCACGAACAGACCATAACATATCCACTCGAGAGGGGGGAGGAAAGGGAAAGAAAAGAAAAGAAAGGAAAGGAAATAAAAAAATTAAAAAAATAAAAAATCGACAGGGGGACGACCTAACATTTTCCCTATCGTATTCTTCTTCTTTTGTTTTTGTCCCTTCTTTCTTTACTAACAGGTACGCTACCGTACCGTATCGTGGGGGACTTTGGTGGAAACCTTTATCCAATTCATCTCACCGATTTGCTGGTGGAATAATTAGGGTATCATGATTAGTTATGGTATCATAATGTCATACTTGTATTCTCTCTTGATATCGCCCTCTATCCGGAAGCAAGCGGCTGCGCCGAGCCCTGGCTACGGCAGGGAAAAACTCTTCCGCAAGGTGCAGCACATACAATGCGATGCGCTGCAGGTTAAGGTTTCTGGGTTTGGGTGGGTTTGCCAGATCTGCTGTATTCGAACCTTGCCAGTTAATTTTTTATTATTCGTTATTGAATATTATGTGAATTACAGTACTGCTACCCGTGCAACTGCTTGTACTAGTACAGTACTAGTACAAGTACACTGTGTTCCAGTTTACCCTGACAATACTTGGAACCACACTTTGACAACGACTTCAACTCTACTAGCACGGTACAGCATCTTGCTCTACTAATTACCCATATCAGCCCTCTTCTCCACTGTAACTTGGTAGCACATACCGTAGTAGAAGCCGTGCCCTACTGTACCTTACCCCTAGGTTTATTTTCGGCAACACGGGCACACACACACACACCCACACACACACACCCACACCAAGCATACAGTACCAAGCCCCCTCCTCCTCCGGGGAGGCACAAAAGAGAGATCTTCGGGACGGAGGTAGGGGTATCCAGAATGGCGGCTTGATGGGCAAATGAGCATCTCCGCGTCCGCAATGGGCACAGTGGAAGGGTTGGACTGGACTGGGCTGGCTGGGCCGGGCTGGGCTGGGCTGGGGAGGAGAGGGAAAGGGAGGAGAGGGGGATGAAGCGCCATCTCGGGGGGGGGGTCACGTCCTGGCGGACCTTTTGTTCGGGCCAGTAAACTTCTCGAGCTAGTTCCTGCGTGGTGGGGGGAGCGTGTACCACGGGCTCGCAGTGGACTTCTTTAGTTCGCGAGAGAGAGGCCCAACGGAGATGCAGTCATAAGTAGAGTAGCACCGCGATCCGTTCCTGAACCTTTCCTGTCTTTCCTTGCTCGGTGCGTTTGCGGTATTCGGCTCACACGACTATATGATATTCCGCTGCTTTCGTCGTAGCATCCCTCTTCCCCTTCTTCCGTCGAGCAAGGCCACGGCACGAATCCTACTCACTAGCTTTCAGACTTGTCCTCTTCCTGTGGGAACCATTTCACTCCTCGTTCAGCTCTGGGGAACTTTGTCCACATCATCCGCACAATTTCATCCAATACACACCGGCGATACACCCACCATTCCCCCTCCTGATTGTTTTTCGTGACGACTGCTCGCTCCGCCGCCGCCGCCCGAAAGCCCGGTTTACGAAGATTGAAAGGTCCAGGCACAGAGACATCTACCACTGCTACCAACTACCACTACTGCCACCACCACCACCATACACGCCATCATTTCCTTTTCTACATATCTCGCTACACAGCGAAAATAAGCAACAGCGGCTAAGGGTTGTTGGGGGGTGAAGGAGTTGCAGCGGAACCATTGCTTTTGTTGTGGATTGGGCGCTGAGAGGGTGTCAAAGGTACATTACTATTCTGAAGGATTGGCTGCTGCTGTTGTTGCTGCTTTCCCACGCCTGTGGTCATCTTCGTTTTATTTGCTATCGCCGTCGTCGTCCTCTTCTTTAATACGAGTACAGTACAGTACAGTACGTACCACTAGGGGTCTGCCTTTTTCTTTCTCTCTCTCTCTCTCTCTCTCTCTCTCTTCTTTCTTTCTTTTTTCTTTTTTTTCCTTTTTTTCCCCTTCCTCTTCTGAGGATAAAGGTACATACACTTTCATCATCATACCTATCATACCTACCTGCCCGCTCCCCGGGTAGATCTACATTACCCTATCGTTGTGTGTGAGCGCGCTGAGGTTTTGCCTAGATTTCAGAGCATCACAGATCTCAGATTAGATCGGGGGAGAGAACCGTACTGCTACTGTACCATACTCTGGGCACCCTCTTCTTTCCTTTTTGATTTCCCTTTTCCGCTTTTCCCACCTTTCCCTTTCCATTTCATATTTCCCCCCCTTTGCTCGCTGTCTCGTCTACATAAGGTTTTCGAGAGCCTCTTATCCAAAACTTTATTGCCCTCATATCTCGATCGTATACCCTACATATCATACCAAGGTACATGCCCACCATATTCAAGCTATCATACACATCCCTCTACCCTTCTCTTCACCCCTCCCGCGTTCCAACCCCCCTTCACGCNGGGGGGGGGGGTTAAGGAATCCTAGTATTCTTCTTCGTATCCTTTACTAGAGTAGCGCTGCACCCTTTTTTTATTTTTTATTTTTTATTTTTTTTACCTTCTATCTCACGTGGAATGGATTGTTGCGACGCGTTCGTTCGCGTCGGGTGTACGAGTAGAGTTCGAGTAGGTAGAGAGTTAGTTACTTATGATACCATGGTTTACTTCCTCCCTCCCGTTGAAGTTATAAATTACGTACAGTACTTGTACCGTAATCGCGATTTACCGTAACTTACAGTACTTATTATTATTATTATTCGTAAATGACGCTTGGCCGTTTGTAGAAAGCATTATCGTATCGTATCCAAACCCATTATTCTGTCTTGGCGTCCTGAGCTTTTACGGTACGGAGTATCATGAGGAGGGGTCTATATCCGTGGGGTTCTTGTCCGATTTTTGTGTTTTTCTTTGCGTGCTTGTGAATCAGTTGTATTTGGTGGGCGGAGAAGTCAGAGTGCTTTGTTACTAGCGTTGATTGCATTTACCTACTGGAATCCCTCCTACCCATACATACATACCTTACCCTTACCTCACCACCGCCAACTCCTTCCTCCCCCGAGCTTTGTTGCCGTACATATCTGCTAGTACATAAACTCTGAGTGATCGACTCTATCTCATACCGTCAACTCGCAGCTTCTCGCATTTGTTTAGGGTTCGAAGGGGTTGCAGTGTCGGAGTCATTTTGGTCTCTAACAGTTTTAGGTTTCTTGGGGTTGTGTTTTATGGAATAGTATTGCTACACGGCTATAGTCACCAGGTTATTGCGATAACCCACACTCACGCACTACTACTGGTACACACACCACCCTCACTCACTCGCTATCAACTAGACGCTATACCTCCCTTGTTGTTACGCTACTTGTACAGCTTCCCGAGAGACCGGCTTCGAGCGACACAACCCTGGGCACTCACACTACCGCTTCGCACTAGTACGCCCTCCGCCTCCACCACAAACCACACACCACACACCACCACTCATACCCCGGCCGCAGGAGCCTTCGCTATTGTGGTACAGTACGAGTACAGTACGCCGGTACCTAAACCTAATATTGTACATACACCCAAGGAGAGATCTTGCTCCCCCTTCCACTACCAAGTCCCTCTTTCCGTTCTCCCCTTGACGCTCTCTCCGTCCTCCTTCCTTCCTTCAACGACGCCGCCCCCCAGCGCGTCCTCCCGTCTAAACCACTACGTCAATAACCGTGGCAGTCAGCGCAGTACCATTACAGATTCAAGTCCCAGAGGTGTGATAATATTTTGTTTCGTCCTCTTTCCATTTCCGTTGCATTCACCATTTCGTATTTCATGGTATCCCTTTTTTTATTTGTTTTTTGCCTTTTTCTTTTCTTTTCTGGTTATTGTCTTGTCCCTTGTCTCCCTGCTTCCCTTTCTTTATCCTTTGCGCTGTTAGTGGAAGCTAAACATCTCTTGCGTATGCAGCCGGCTTTACTATCGCCTTACGCATTAAACGAATTTCGGCAGTATCCAAATCTGCGAAACGGGCTGAGCGAAGACGGCCTTCTGGCCAAGTCAGGCTTCTCGGCCGGGGTCGTCTCAATGTCGGCCTACGGGAAATCCCCTCAACAGCAAGCAGGTATATCCCGTTACACCCGTAGCCTCCCCGTTATGTTCTCCTGCTGGAACATTCGTCTAATCTATTTTTCGTTTGTAGAATACGATACAAGGCCTACGCAAGCCCAGCATCTCCCAACCCCCCAGCAGCCCGCCTATGGTTACAGCCATTCCCAGGCCCATTATGTGCCCCCCCCGCCGCAGCAGCCCGGTCATATTTCTCATGGCCCACCACCACCGCCACAGCAACACTCGAGTAGCTTGAATGAACCTGCTTATCCCACTCAGGGGTTTGAAGATCAGGGCCCAAGGGTAATGGGATATCGTCCTACACAAGGAGTTGAAGGAGGGGTTTTTTCTGTGCTTCTACAATCTCCCACTGATTTGACAGCTGACCCTCGTTCCTTCCGATTCATGTTTGGCTCCCGAAGGTGCAACACGACTGTTCGTAGAGAGGAAAATCCCGGGATGTATCGGTTGACGGGTGAAATTCCAGCTTTTTCGTTGACGGGCTGGGTAGCTCCTCGGGTGACGGTCTACCTGAACATTGAGGATGCTGATGGTCAGGAGTTGGACACGTTCGACGTTGGCACATTCACGTACACAGATAGCTCAGCGCAGCAGTCATTTAGCTCCCCTCCCAGGGGGAGTCGAAAGCGGAAGAGTACTGTAGAGCCCGATGAAGCTTCATCGAGGGGGCCAGCAAAGAGACCCACCAGCCAACCAATACGTCCAAAGAGTGAAGATTATGGCTATGGTTATTCTCCCGTGGGCCCGAGTGGAATCCCTCCATTCGCACCACACTCCAACGACGATAGAAGCTACCTCTACTCGGGGTATAACGCTGAACAATCCGCTCAGGGGCCCGGATACCGACCGCAGGCATCACCACGGGCTTATGGCTATGCCTCGTACCCGGCTGGCGGCTCGCAGCCTGCGCAGGCAGGGCAACCATGGGTCCAACCTTATCCAGTACAGCCATCGGGCGCGCAACCGTCTGCATCGCGACAAATGAGATCGGATACCTCCCCCAATCAGCCCCCTGCTTCCTTGCCCTCGCCATCCAACACGCCAAACCCAACCCTGATCAGGACTTCTACTTTGCAACAAGCCGCCCACACGGCTCCACCTTCAGGGCAAGGAGGGCCTGGTGGCGCAGGCAACGGCTTCAACCCTTACGGGCTTTATCCAGAAAAGGCAGTTCTTGACATTCAGGGAGAGTTGGGGGATATGGCGCGAAATTGGAATCCTGAGGAGTGGGACAGCAGGAGGAGGCTGGTGCAATTCTGGCGGCGACAGAAAGGAAGCACAATTCACACCACATTCCGACCCGTGGCACCAAATGACAGGCAGCCCAACAGCATTTGCATCAGTTGTATTTGGTGGGCGGAGAAGTCAGAGTGCTTTGTTACTAGCGTTGATTGCATTTACCTACTGGAATCCTTGATTGCCGTACGGTTTACAGTCGAGGAGAAGAACCGAATCCGACGGAATTTGGAAGGGTTTAGGCCGTTAACCGTATCGAAAGCCAAGTCTGACAGCGAGAACTTTTTCAAGCTCATCATGGCTTTCCCCAACCCTAAGCCTAGAAATATTGAGAAGGATGTCAAGGTTTTTCCCTGGTCTGTACTAGGGCATGCTCTGAAGAAGATTATTGGTAAATATGTGGGTCGCCCCTGTCTGCAGTCCCTCCCCCCCTTGATACATTGCTGAACATTCCGACAGTGCGCCAGCTATTCCTCAACGGCTTCGGTAATTCCTACTGCTCCAGGCGCTTCTGCATATCCCGGTGGATCCGTGAATGAACCGTCACAGTCTG
Source organism: Tuber magnatum (assembly GCA_003182015.1). Taxonomy (NCBI): domain Eukaryota; kingdom Fungi; phylum Ascomycota; class Pezizomycetes; order Pezizales; family Tuberaceae; genus Tuber; species Tuber magnatum. Next base: position 289,016 of record PYWC01000070.1, on the reverse strand, counting down.
GTTCAAGTGAGACTGCAGTTGCTCCAGTGCCCTCACCCCCAACGGCAACAGGCCCGACATCTTCGTCATCCGGAGCATCAGCAGGTCTAACCGGAACCGCGGGTCCACCGCCAATCAAGCAATCATCTACTACCTCGTCTCCCTCGACCCATCGCCCTGGAGGTCCATCAGAGTTACCAGGCCATGTTCCTGCATTGCCACCGCCATCTGCCGGCCAACAGGGGCCCCTCTGGCATCCTCATCAACCACTCGCCCCGAGCCAGCAGCAAATGTCGGCGCAGGGGCAGCGTGCCTCATGGGATCTAACATCCTATCTTGATCCCAACACTGCACCGGGGAATGCCGCAGGGACGCAAGTGGTTCACTACCCGCATGGGCCCGTTACAGCAGAAGGCCGAGAATCGGTTTCGGGTACTGCGCAGCAAGGCCAACTACCGAGCGATGTCTCTTGAATATTCAACACTTTGTTTTTCTAATATACGGTTTTGAGCGTTTTGGCGAATCTTAAAGGGTGCACAATTTTACATGCATCTCTGGGTGTTTATTTATTTTTGGCGCGGCGATTTTCCGGTTTAATCATACCACTCTGCACTGCATCTGGTATTTTCTTTTTGTTTTTCTAGTTGCTTTTTGTATGCGGAATGAGTTATTCATTTTCGTAAGGTTCGGAATGATCGGCGCACATGATTCTCAGGAGAGAGTTACAATGAAGAGCCGTCGGTTATGGAACTCAACGGAAGGGGGGAACGGACCGAGTAGGGGAGAAAGAAGAGGAGGTTTTGAGAGTAGCAGGGCGTGCGCTTTCATGCAACCTGCTATGGTCGAGTTCGGCGGATCGTCAACGGCAACATCTTGCTGCGTATTCATCCTCATCATCAACCCCCTTTCTTTTGGCGAGTTCAGCTGAATCCGCCATCTTGGCAGCTCTAACCGCCATAAATAAAGTCATCTTGTACAACCTCGCCATCCAACCAATCCTCGCTCCAGCCTCGAAAGTAATTAACATAGCTCTCTATACCTTAACGACGGAGTTGTGTGGGTGTGTGTTTTTCTTCTTCTCTCTTTTCTTTCTTTTTTTTTTTCCTTTGAGAGTTTTTTTCCACCTTCTATTGAATTCTTGTTTTTATTTTATTTTCACTTCAAAAAAAGACACCATATACTTAGTGGTCTTTCTTTAGTTTACTCCCCACCAATGTGTTTTTTTTGTTCAAATTATTATTATTCTAAATTAGTATTATTATTTATTAACTTGTTTTCGATATTCTTCCACCCTGACGTTGAGTCTTTTTTATCTTTATTTTTTATATATTTCTTCAATTACACGCACATTGGACTGTATCTTCACGTTACGAAATGTCCCCCCTTTCTCTTCATTGATTCTTGATTTTTTTGTCGGATTTGATTCCCTTTTCTTTCTTTTTCCGGTTTGCAATAAAAATCCATGGGCGGCGAGCAAAGATGCTTTTTTTCTTCTCCTTTTTGATTGATATATCTGTTGTTGTTTTCGCTTTTTCGCGGGTTCCTCACTTGGTTTCGCTTTTCGCTTCATGGGTCTGGTGGTATCAAGACGTTCAAGTATACTTAACAATGTTATGTACATTATATTTTTACTCCTTGGGCGCTTTTTTCTTCTTCCTTTTTTTTCTTCTTCCCTTGGTTTCTTGCTTACACGATTTTTTGAGTTTTTTGATTTTCTATGGTAAGGGGTATACGGTGGCCTGACTTTATTGAAAGCGTTTTTTTTTTCCTTTGATTTTATTTTACTTTTCCTTTTGCGACAAGCCCCCTGATTGATTGATTGATTTCCCAGCGTATGATACTCTATTCCTTTCTTCTATAACAAGTGGTGTCTTTACTTTTTACCTTCTCCCCTTTTCTAAATCTAATGGAACGATCTGTACCTCGATATAGTACTGTACTGATAATAACGTTCACATATCGTATTATATTTGCACCACCTGAATCCTGCGAAGGAAGGAAGGAAACGCTCGAGTTTTGGCAATGGTAGCGTGATGGCTGGTACAGTACAGTACTCGAGCAGTCAGTCTTACTCCCCCATTCACAAACTTCTATGAGTACGGCAGTACTGTAGTGTACCCGTATGATACAGTACAGTAGTAGACTACTAGGTTACCGCTATCTAATACTTGGCCTACGCTACCGCTAGTCTACTCCCCCTCCCCATCGGAAACAAACAAACAAAAGTTAGCGTACTGTACTGTACGGGGTTACTCTACTACCATAGTTATCATACATAGAAGGGCTATAAGATTTTAAAGTATTACGAACCGGCCCAACGGCTCTCCCTCCATCGTTTTTTATTTTATTTTATTTTATATATACAGTATTATATACGAGTTCAAGTATGATACCGTAAAACCGTAACGGCAGTGGCGAGCAAGGCTAATATATAAGTTAGCTAACCGGGTTTTCATTCATGTCAATTAACAAAGTAGGGCCCACTTTTTCATGAACCTTGTTTTTTGTCCAGTGTTATTATTATTATTATTATTTTTTTTCTGGGGTCGGGTATGTACGGTTAGTTGTGTACTGTACTAGTACTAGTACTTGTACGAGGACCCTTACTTGTGTGCTAAGGGGGGGGGGGTTAAGGAATCCTAGTATTCTTCTTCGTATCCTTTACTAGAGTAGCGCTGCACCCTTTTTTTATTTTTTATTTTTTATTTTTTTTACCTTCTATCTCACGTGGAATGGATTGTTG
>PYWC01000070.1:189481-281596 GCA_003182015.1 Tuber magnatum | reverse complement strand
TCTGAAGCCCCCAATAGGGAGAGGGTTTTTTTCTTCTTCTTCCCCTTTGTCTCATTATGTCTAGAGGCTAGAAACTGGAGATTGATATACCAAATTGAGCACCCTTGGGCGAGTTTTATACACCCTCTGGATTGTTTTCTATCCAATGCCTTGTCCATGCCGACATCCTGTCGACGTTGCTGTCAATCTCCTCTGTGGTATCGCTTCGTAGCTCAATTATAATTTCCTCATCGTATGCCTCCCTTGCTTCTTCAAGGATGACCTGCATGATCTCGGCGTCGAGATTCTCTTGGAGTTTCTTGTCTGTAGAAGCCATTAGCCACCGTTTGGACAGTACCCCTGGGATATAATAAATCGGGGCGTGAGGTCTATTTTTTGCAAGGTTACATACCCGGATAGTTCCTGCTCCCCAAAGATATAGTACGTCAGCATGCAGCCAATCAGCTACTACCAGCAAATCGTCACTACCACGGGTGGGAGAAGAGAAGGGGGGAACACCCACCGTTTCTCCAATCGATCATACAGAATAGTCGAATTCGCACGTAGCACAACCACAAGATCTATCCAGCTCTTCGGGAACAAATCACATACGTGCCAGTCAATGATGCACCCGCCCTCCTTGACCTCGTCCTCTATTTCGTCCAGAAGCTGAACAACCAACCGGATACCCCCTTATCTTTAGCATCGGGAAAGCGCGGATATCTGGAACGAACGAAAAAGAAAAGAAAAGAAGACAAGCCAGAAAAACAAACCTTATTTTCATCGACGATGTGGCTTTTTAGTTCGTCGTCGTAGCCGTCATAGCAGTTACGCTCCTTGGCAATATGGTTGATGGAGAGGTGTTTGAGACCCAGTTCTGTGATTTGTGCTAGGAGCTCACAGTGACAGGATTTACCTGCGTTGGATTGAGATAGCGTTAGGAACGGTTTCTCAAATAATTGGGTGGAGGGTAGTGGAAAGGGAAGTTTCCTCCTGCATCTGTTAATAGAAACTGGATGGGGAGGGAAGGGAAGGGTTTTCCGCAAGAAAGGAAAAGAAAAGAGAGAGAGAGAGAGAGAGAGAGAGAGAAAGAGAGAAGAAAGCAGAACGAAGCTGATTCATCGGTGATCGTTCCGCACTGCGTGTCTATAGGGTAAGATTGTGCCTGCTAGAGGACTTGCGAGATTTGGTTGGTTTGCCCTCCTCCCCCCTTCACCCCCTTTAACCTGTTTTGTCCCTGTGTGTCGCTTTGGTATTTTCGGCACTGACTCGGGCATGTCGGCGGTGGCGGCAGGATGGGATCCGATATTCGAGTACAAAGGGCAGACGTGAGTTCCTCTTACTCGCGCTTTTCGCCACATGTGGTTTCTCAAATTTTCGGATCTTGGCCTTGCAATCATTGACTCTGGCTCTCTTTTCAATAGATACGCCGAGATGGACAAGGCTGTCAAGAATTCCATCTCGCATCGTTTCAAGGCGCTCGAGATGCTTAGGAAGTGGATGGAAGCTCATGTTTAGCTCCCCGGCAACGCGCGGGGCGGATTGTTCTACGGAAATCTGAAGCCCCCAATAGGGAGAGGGTTTTTTTCTTCTTCTTCCCCTTTGTCTCATTATGTCTAGAGGCTAGAAACTGGAGATTGATATACCAAATTNACTGTCGATTGGTTCTTTTTTTCTTTCACCCATTCGAACCCTAGACAACGGTGAGAGGGTTAACCTAACCCTAGGTTCTGGAGAAACCTTAATCCGGAGGGTTCCTGGGGAGGGGATTCGGTCGGGACGACGGAGAGGGGAGGGAACGGGAGGATCCGGCCTGAACTAACTCGTACATAGTGCTTGTGTTGTATAAATTTGTATGATCGTGGCGTTCCGGGGAACCGGCGTCATATTGCACTGTATTGGTATGATACTCGTATCATACCCGTATCGGCGCTGGCATATGATAATAGGCCAAACAAACTTGAGGATTAAACTGTAAAACGGAATTATACATGAAAGAAGCATTGCCAAGGTTATCACCCGGAAGGCCGAGTATCATAATGGCTTGGTATGATGGCTCGTGTTTTTATGGAACTGTAATTAACCCGTTACTGGTACACGGTGTTGTTGTTACCTTGTAGGGTAATTCGAACAATGCTATTCTCAGCATCGGGTTCCGTGGGGGGGGGGGAACAACTGGGATTGATGGAATCTGGGCGAGTATCATACAGGGAGAACGCGTTGCTCAGAATCAACTCGTACCTCGGCACTCGCCCGGCCCACTGGGGCCAACACTCTTGCTTAGCCCACCCTACCGTACTGTATGCCCTATACGAGCAACTCACATGCCAGCGACCAACCGGCGTCGTCCTCCCCCCACACCTTTCAACTTTCTCTCCACCCACACCCCCCCCTCTGTGACGTCCTCTTTCCGACAAAATATCCTAACATCACTGCTTCTCTCCCCTTCGCCTCGAGCAAGAGACTTCTATAATTATTATCGCCAAACGTGTCTACGCGAATTGTTCGGACCCGATACGGTAGCTTATCATGGCGGGCTCCTCCCGCGTACCTGTCTCCCTACGGAGCTTCGCTTCCTCGAAGAAAGCCGCGGTGAAGGGCTCATCGTTTCTCGTACTCAACCTTGACCTGTAAGATCTCTTCCGCTCGCCCTATGCCCACGTGCCATCGGAGATTGGGGAGAGGACGAGAGAGCAATAATAATAATAATAATAATAATGATAATACGAGCTTAGCTGACCGATTGCCGTTGAAACTGAAAAAAAAAAATGAAAAAAAATAAAGATTCCGAAATATCGTGTTTGCCTTCTTCATCCTGCGGCACTTTCGCCGTGCCGTGCGCAAGTTGCGCGGTCGCGGTGTGTTCGGCACCTTAGTAGACTTCTGTTTAGCTGTGCAGCGGTACTCGTATGGTGTTTTCCTCAACTTCCCCGGCATCAGGTCGAAGGTGCAATCACAGGTCGATGAGGCATTGAAGAAGTTGGAGGATAAGCTCATTCCAAAAGGGCCTGGTGTTACCCGCTATCTTGCATTGCCAAAAGAGGGCATGACCGAGCTGCAGGTGAAGGAGGAATTGAAAAAGTATGACATGGCAAACTCTTTGTTATTTCGATCCGACGATTTGGGGGGTATCCGAGCTGATTATGAGTGGTCTTTGATGCAAGACTGAGCGAAATGGAACATGCGTCGTGGGAAGAAGGAAAGGTCTCCGGTGCGGTGTATCATGGGGGAGATGATCTCTTGAATCTCCAAAGTGAGGCATCCCGTATATTTTCTATCAGCAACCCAATGCACCCGGATGTCTTTCCCGGTGTGAGAAAAATGGAGGCTGAGATAGTGGCAATGGTGAGGGCGATTGGCACGCTACGGAGATTGTATCGGAAACGGTATTGACGCGATAAGCAGGTCTTGGCAATGTTCAATGCACCTTCCGGTGCCGGTGGTATCACGACAAGTGGGGGCACCGAGAGTATCTTGATGGCTTGCTTGTCCGCTAGAACAAAGGCGTACGTCGAGCGTGGCGTTTCCGAGCCTGAGATGTGAGCATCGATATGTCTTTACCCATAATCAGCGATAAATCACTGATGGCTAGTGCAGCATTGTCCCGAGCACAGCTCATGCTGCGTTTGACAAGGCGGGCCATTACTTTAGCTTGGCCGTGCACCGTGTGTCCGTGGATCCCGTAACCCTTAAAGTTGACCTCAAAGCAGTTAGCCGTTTGGTGAATTACAACACAGTTTTGGTAAGTTATGGCTGATTTTTTTTGGAACCCGCTATTTGCTAATTGGCTGTGATCCAGATTGCTGGATCAGCGCCCAATTTCCCACATGGAATCATTGATGATATTGTGGGTTTAAGCAAAATCGCTCTGAGGAGACGGATCCCATTGCACGTTGACGCCTGCCTTGGGTCTTTCCTGATACCATTCCTTGAGAAGGCAGGATATCCAACCGAACCCTTCGATTTCCGTGTCAAGGGCGTAACCTCAGTTTCATGTGACACTCACAAGTGTTTGTCTCACTGGAAACATATCTTTTTGCATCACTAACAATGTCTCGCGATAGATGGATTTGCTCCCAAGGGAAGTTCCGTTGTACTTTTCCGTACAAAAAAGCTTCGATCTTATGGTTATTTTGTTTTTGCTACCTGGCCTGGTGGGGTTTACGCTTCGCCTTCTCTCGCTGGTTCCCGTGCTGGCTCACTTATCGCTGGAACCTGGGCATCTTTGATGAGCCAGGGTGAGAATGGATACATCAATTCTTGCCGGGATATCGTCGGCGCTGCAAAGGAAATTGAGTCTGGTATCCGCGAGCGTCTCCATCCAGACTTGTACATTCTTGGGGAGCCTATGGTTAGCGTGGTAGCATTCTCCAGCAAGACTCTTAATATGTACGAGGTTGCGGATGAGTTGAGCTCGTTGGGATGGCACTTGAATGCTCTGCAAAACCCTCCAGCGCTCCACATTGCTTGCACCCGCCCCACCGTGTCTGCTGTGGAGAAGTTCTTGAAGGATTTGGAGAAAGCCGTACAGAGTGTGAAATTGAGGGGCGAGGGCGAGCCTGGATCAAAGGCTGCCATTGGTGAGACTGCTGCACTATATGGAGTTGCGGGAAGTCTGCCGAACAAGAGTGTTATCAACACAATGGCGACTGGGTTTATCGATACTTTGTATAAGGCTTAAGCTGGGGTTTTTTTTTGGTATTTGATACTGTTGATATGCTGGAATGGGGGAATGAGAATCGTCTTGGTATAGATGGGGAAATGGCGGTTTCGTCTCTTTTCTCTTTTTTTTTTTTTTTCTGCCTCGCTTCATCTTGTCTTCTCCTGTCACGGGACCTTTACGCGTTCATACATCTCGTTTGTTATGTTACTGGTTGGCAAAACTTCGTTTCCGCGCTTGCAGAAGGGGGATACCTTCGTTAGGGATGGGAATGGGTGTTACCTGAGAGGGGGGATGAGTATATCCATCCAGTCACAGGCACACAATCAAGGCGAGTCTGATATCATTTTACCATTTCCCCCATCGTGAAAATCAAAAAAACCCTCCTTCTACAATCCACACAACTACATTTCTATGCACGAGTAGTATTTAATATTGTATAACTACCTTATTGTTTACTCGCACCTAGACACACTTAGGAATCCAATTTTGCGGGAAAAGTTCCGTTCTCTGTGATGCTATTAGAATACGATCTCGAGATATGTTGAAGTTGAAGTGGGGGCGGGGGACATACCGCGTTGAGTATCCCATCTGTCGATCCAGGGATTCGGGCACAAGGACCTGAACGCAAGGTAGAACTATTATTGCGCAGGATTAGCGCAAGCGTAAGGATAATAATCTTGTATGTGAATATAACGAACCTGCTTGCAGGGAGCGAAATCCTCTCCCTTCGCGTTAATACATTTGTGGTAATCGACATACTATCGATCGCACTTAGCCACTCTTTCGATTCGACAGAGAGAGTGTGTGTGTGAGCGAGAGAGAAACTTGGGGAGGGAAATAACATACGTTTTGCCAGCAGTGCTTAGTCTGGTTCTGATGGGGAAATCGTGCGTCGAAACCTACACCCGCCAATGGAAGGAGAAGAAAAAAATCGTTAATTTTCCGCGTTCCCCCCCCCACTTTTCCACCTCATCATCATCACCTCCCAAATCAATCAATCCTACACCAACCGAATAACCGAGTTAAAAGAAGTCCATACCAGCAGTAACGAACTTGAAAGGCTTAGTCTCTCTCTCCTCCTCTGACATGGTTATCGATTGTTTTGTAGTTTCTGAGTGGAGTTTATTGCTTCGGGTTCTGCGTTTGCAGCGTGCCAATTGGCGATGATGGGTTGTCGGGTGGAAGCGAGGATGATGATGGCCATTTTTTGTCGTGTTACCGTAGGGTGAGGTTTGCGGTGGGGTGACCAGGGGGAGGGGCTTGGCAGAAAAGTTACCCGGAATTTGGGGGGTGGTGGTGGTGGTGGTAGTCTCTTCCTCACCAGGCTGTGTGTGGGGTGAGCATCTCAAACGACAGAGAGAAGGATACTCTATGCGATGACGATGACGACAGTGCTTTCAAGAACTGCCTGGGCGAATGCAAAGAAGGGCGCGATGGGCTGTGGGGTGGTTTGGAGGAATATGAGTGTTAGGAGAGCTGGTACCGTCACCGGACGGACCGGACCGGTCAACGTCCGGGAGCTTTACAAACGGAGGAACGCCAGCGGATTATACTATACCATGAGGTAAAAGAGAAGAAGAAAAAAAGAAAAAAAAAAACTCCCCACCAATTTTCCAAGTCTTCCCCTTTCTGTCTTTTTGATTATTCACGATTTCCAACCCCGAACAGTCTTGGAATAGCCACATTAACCCTCGCATACGCCTCAGTCCCTCTCTACCGCGCTATATGTCAGAGAACGGGCTTTGGCGGCACTCCATTCACCGACCAGGCCCGCTTCACGCCCGAGAAGCTAGTTCCCGTGACGGGCGCCCGCCGCCTGCGTATCACGTTCAGCGCTTCCGTCTCGGATGTGCTGGAGTGGAAGTTCACGCCTCAGCAACGTGAGGTGCGCGTCTTGCCGGGCGAGACCGCACTGGCCTTTTACAAGGCGAAGAATTGCTCTAAGGAGGACATCATAGGGGTTGCAACGTACAGTGTCACGCCAGGACAGGTTGCCCCGTATTTTTCGAAGATTCAATGTTTTTGCTTCGAAGGTTCGTTTGCCTGCCACTTTTTTTTTTTGTGTACTGGTTGGTTGGCTAGTTGATCGATTGGTTAATGGGTGAAATGTGGTGGTGGGGGAGGTTTTCAGAGCAGAAATTGAACGCGGGTGAAGAGGTGGATATGCCAGTGTTCTTCTTTATTGATCCCGACTTTCTGAACGATCCGCAGATGAGGGGGATCGACACTGTTACGCTTTCCTATACCTTCTTCAGTATGTGCTCTCTCTCGATTGGTTGCGCGTAGCTGGGGTGGTGGTGATGGTGCTGATGCGATGCTCAGAGGCAAAATACGATAGTAAAGGCAATTTGAGACCGACAGCTTAGATTCGCTATGTCTTTTTTGCTCCGCGGATAGGGATTGCTGGTTATCACTTGGAAGGGGAAGTCTGGGGCGGGGGAGGGGATGGGACGAGGATCTGGGTGATAAAAGCGACCCCTGCCCGGTTTTATCATTGGGCGCTTTACCAGTTAAATTATGGAGCGAGTGATAAATTGTGACACACATACTTAAATCGTTATTGGGTTACGATATTTGGGCTTGGTCCCGTTTGTGATCTATCTGAGGACCTTGGTCCTGCCCGAGATTCTGGGAACCCAATCAAGCTTTTCCCACGGGTAATACCGGCACAGTTACATGAGGCAGCAACTGATGGCGAGATTGTAAGTGGCAACTGATGGCGAATTAATGTACGAGAGTCCTGTGCGGTACAGTACGATACAGAAGGGTAAGAAGTGTATCATTGCACACTCCCCGAATGTGCGAATTCCTATTTTATCACTCGCCTTGAAAAGAGCAGGGCAGAGCAGGGAGGGAGGGGAAAAGAGGAAAAAAATAAAAATAAAAATAAAATAGCGAGCCCTGTTTATTCTCGTTCAGCCGCCGCCGAAGAAAAAAAAAAAAAAAGACTTCAACCGTGCGGACGGATTCAGCTTTCGCCGCCTTTGGGATGTTTGCGAAAGTACTCGTGATTTTCTATATTTGCTTTTAAGCCTTGGACGGGCGGGATTGACCGACGTGGGGGGCTCGGGTTCGGTGTACCGTACGAGTACAATACAATACGGGTCGTACGAGGTTTGTCTTGGCGAATGTGGTTGAGTGTGGTTTTTTCGGTGAGTTTTCTTTTTGTTCTTTGGTATTTCTCGATGCGTTCGTTGTTGCGTTTTGTGCTGTTTTGTGTGTGTGTGTGTGAAAGGTCGGTTTGGGGGTTTTTTATTTTTTTTTATTTTTTACTATGATACCTGGTTTCTGTCTGTCTTTGGTTTTATTGTTTTATCCCGATTTCCGCTTTCTGCTGTTTGTATTTTTTTTTTTTTTGTATTGCGGAATTGTATGGGTAGGTTGACGAGTGACTGTCTGTGATTGGATTTTTTTTTTTAATTGCTTGGGGAAGAGAGTAAGGGAAAACCTCTCTGTCGGTGAATGGCGTTTCGGAGTGTTAGTGGGGTGAGTGTTGCTAACTGGTGATAGGTATTGTGAGAATATTGGATATTCTTGTTTCGTTCATATTTTCTGTGCGCGCTGTCTGCATGCTGTTCTTGGGATGTTTGGGGAAAGTAAGTTCCCCCTCTTCGTCTTGGTGGCTATGATGCTTTAATTGTAATAATATGTTACAGGAAACCCCCTGGGATCTATTAAAGACCGCCCCATCGCTAGATCTAATCATGGATAAATTATGGGTTATATTTCTCGATAAGGGTTTCGTCTTTGCGCATTTATGATACGCCGAGTTGCAGAAATGTGTGTGTGTGGGGGGTCAGTGATCGTAAGTGTAACGAACGACCTGTGATACCTTGGTAACTTTTTGCTGTGATTTGCCGTGAAGAAAAATGTCGGGAGGAAGGCTCCACCCCCTAAGAGGGTATCGTGCTTCATTTGTGCACTATTTGATTGGGATTGCGACAGAGGGCTTTCCGATATTTGCCGACGTCGAGTGGGGGGAGTTTTGTTGTAGTGCTTTTATGTTGTGTGACACGCTTGCCATATATATCGTCTTCTTGTAAGGGTTTGTGCATCGTGCTCCTATATTGGGTCGACTGGTTCCACTGATGGTTACTCTCGCGTGTTTTGTGCGCTGTGGCGTTGGGTTCTGTGGGAGGTCTTCGGGGATTTACGAGGGGTTGCGCGGAACTAGACACTTCTTTTCTCCGGCTCTGGGAATGGCCTCGGTTGATTATCTATCTCGCCCTCATACTGTATCCTCCAAGAGCTTCTGGGCAAAAAAAAGAGCGGTAGGTGTCCCGGTGTTTCGGCGATATTCTCGATTTCTCTGATGTTATTGTATCTGACAATGGTATTATTTAGGATGATTGGTCTGGTATTCTGGCCTCGCGATGGTAACTAGAATCCAGGATGGAGCATTGGAACATTCGTGACGGCCGAGTTGATGTGTGGAAATGCCTGCTGGAAAGCGAGTGTATAGAAACTGGCATGGCGGTGGTTGGGAAAAGGCGAATTAGATCACTTGGTCTTGTTTTGTTACAAAGGTCCGGGGGTATCATAAGCAAGGCTATGGTAAATAACAAGGGAGACCCTCAAGTCAGGGAACGAAGAGAACTAGGGCTAAATGAGCCGTGACACCAATTCACTTGTGGCGTGCGACTTGTGCGACCATACTGGAGGACAAAACTCACTGCTGGGTGTTTTTACTTGGAACTTTTTGCTCCCCTTGGAGGGAGCAGTTTTTCACGAGAATGCTGGGCCACCGGCTGGAATAGGCTCTCGTCGGAATGGAAAGGGTTCTGGAGGGGATATCCCGAGCGTTTCGGGATGAGGAAGAGGCCACAGGTGGACGGGGGTCGCAGGTTCCTCGTATCCTGAAGATGCTGCGAAACTGTCGCGCGCCCGTTTGTGTGGCATTGGCGCTCTGGGGGGGGATGCGCTGAAGGGCATCGATTCATGCTCCTTTATTCGCTGAAGTAAATCCTCGAGCAGTGTCGGACCGCTCAAACATTCCCGAACTGAAGGCCCTATACTCGGCCCGTTATTAGGAGGGGCGCCCTGCTAGGGGGATATTAGGTGTATCTGTGGGTTCCTGGAGAGGTGGCTGTTGGATAGGGCGTAACTTCCGATTGGATGGATGAAGCTCAGGAGGTAGATATTCTTGGGGAAATTCCTGGGGGAATATCGGGAATGTGGGTAGGGGAAATCGTGCTGAAAATTCTGTACTGAGTTATCCACCGACAACTATCTCTACTTTGATGGGGGGAAGTCAACTCCGGTGGGGTGGATGAGCAAGCCGAAACGCCGTTATCCCTGGCTGGTAGGGATGGCCGTGGGGATTTGTTGGAGTGACTACATACGGTCCCTCGAAGCCTCGGCCCCCAGCGCAGTTTAAGGGCTGGGGAACGCTATCCCCCTTATTGCGCCATCTTCGAACACCGGTGCCTGATTTCCATTTGCGTGGCAGCGTCGTAGATGTGCCTACGATGATGCCATCGCTATTATCTACTACTTGCACCCTGGTTTTTGCCTCCCCAAGCGGCATATTGCACGGCCCAGTCGTCGAGGCTGCCCGCCGTTCCATCCCTTCCGAGGCAAGTCACCCATGGATATGCACTTGAACACCATCCCTTTCAGTCGAAGGATAGCCTATACTGTAGGAATGTCGATGTATATCATCGCACCCGTGTGAGTCTCCCTAGGGATTTACTCGTACGGTGGAATGATGATTTCTAGGTTCCTATTTGTAATTTAGATTTAGGTTTTTTGAAGAGATGGTCCGGTCGTGGTGGGAATACTCAATTTATGGCTGGTATTTTCACTGTTTAATTTTGTCTGGTTGTAAATCCTCTTTTGCGCTTTTGGTTTTCTTCCAGAATTTCTTTCTCCCCTGAATTTTGGATGGGTGTACTGTGCAGCGAGCGTTGTTTATATGGAGGAAAGGCTAGGCAGTGTATGGGAACGGGCTCCTGAGGTAGATGTAGAGAGAGTGTGTGTAGGTAACAGTGGTTGGCTATAATCGCGTGGAGTATGATACCAATTTCCACGATGGGCATAGCATTTTAGGCAGTATCATACTTACCGGTTACTCACCTGATAGGGACCTCCCCCGGATGCGGATTTACAGCTGGGAACCGGGGGGTCTTGGTGGCTGTCTGCTCTCTGCAGTTCCGGTAGTCTCGGGATAAGGTTAGTGAATGTGATATACGATACTGGATAAACCACCTACAGGGTATGCGGTAGAAACTATTGGGATTGGGATTGAAGACTTTGTAGAAGCTACTGCGGCCACCGCTAAGGCTTGCAAATGCCCCCCCGGAAAAGGTGTCCAGGACCAAAGGCAAGATAGAATGATAATAGTAGGATCCTTTCCTACTCACTGTATCAAGGCTCCAACGAAAAGAAATGCGGAACCTGTTTTTGAAAACCCGTGTCGAGGGTACCTCCATACGGTTCTGGAAGACGGCGCCGTACCCTCCGACTTACGGGGGGTTTGGAGGGTCCCCCCCTTCTCCCTGATATCCTGACCTGGGACCACTCACTCTCCCTGAATGATAACATAGATCATTCACGTACACTATCTTGGACCGTTAAGCCGGGCGTCATGAACCGCCTGGATTTAAGTTGCGGGAGTGTGTTCCCCCCGAAAAAAAAAACTTTATGGTACCGGGATCTCCTTACTCTGTGAATGTGGCTTCAATTTGTATTCCTTGCCATTGTAACATTTGGGCTTTATAACCTTTTCCAGTTCATATGGCGCATCTGGTGATTTCATGTCCTTAAACCCATTGTACTATTTGCAACGGACGGATTGTCCGGCGCTCCCTCTGCCGGGGTAGAAAGGACCAAGGTAAAGAACTTGTCGGTGATTGATCTGAGAGGAGAGTCGACAATAGCGTGAGTGCAAGAAGCTTTTATATAGGGTGTTTTGTGAAGGAAAGGAATATATCGATGCCAACTTGCTGTCCACACTCGGTTCTGGGGTTCGGAGGAGTTTAGGTAAGAGGAATATCACGGCAAAGATAGATAAACTAGCGATGGAAATGGACCGGTTCTTCTCTGGCTGTATTCCGGGAGGAATTCCGAAGGGGTCGTGTATTCCTGATGGCCAGCCAAAGGTCACAATACGGACCCGTACACCCGGTGACGTAAGCGCTGAACTATCTCTCGTTCATCGCAACCCTGGTCCAGGGGGTGTCTTTGGCTTTTGGATCCCTCGCCATTCACAGGCCGATTGACCCAGGATTGTTGCACGAGTGATTTCTTGTGATAACTTGCTGCTGGTTATCTGGGGTCGCTGGGTTCGCGTTGATTCTTGCTAACTGTTTTCACAAATAGCCCAATGCCGTGTGGAGGGGTTCCTGGAGGTTGAAATTGGAAAGGAATTGTATTCTAGCCACTTCTGTCTCCAAGGCTCGCATGGCGCTGACCCTGCCCGCCCTGTTTCATGGGGAAATTCTTAGACAAACTTCCGGGAGTGGCTTGAGACTCGCTGCGGTTGTTACATTACTGAACGGATCTCGTATCTTTTACTGGTGGTGGCTATTCATACAGCACACGACAATCTTGAGAAAAACCGGCCAACGGCAAAGGGGCGGTTTGGTGATGGATGGTCGCCTTCATGGACCGGTTCAGTTATTTTTGTGCTGGGGGGGTCTGTATAGCATCCGGAATCTACAGTCGTCTTTTCTCTAAATCAGAGGGGGTGGGATAGTTGTTTTATCTTTCATTTTTTTATTTCCTGCCAGTTGGAGGCATACTACCCCGAGGGGTATGGCCCGGAGCCAGATTCTGCAACTTCGCAGGATCTCGCAGCAGTACTGATTTTGTCCAGATCTGGGTGGAGGAAGGTCGAGGTCTTCAATCCCCCGGTCCCCGTAAGACAGGATCCGTTGCTTTCCTGCCCCAGATGACTTTCGATAATAGCTCACTGCAAAGTGGGGATAGAACTTCTGGGTTCCTGCTAATTGCACGGGGGTTAGCTTTTTCTTGACATATTACCCACTGCGTCAGCTAGGTATTTCGTGTAATGTTACCGTAGAATGGATGATTATCCTGCCGGTAGGTGGAGTTGGGGTTTTTTCCTCCTGGGGTTGAGGCTAAGGTGTTACATCATCAATCGTTAGATGTGTTGTAAGAGCAGATACATCCCAGAGAAGAGAAACTCCAAAAATCGATCGCCGATTGCTAGAGACAAAACCGCCTTTCTGTTCAAGGGAATTATCACAACGGAGATATCAACCTTAAAAAAAGGGTGGTTTAGTAGTGAGAAGAGGACAACTCAGAAAGTGATCGGCCTAAGGGTATCAGCCACGATTCATTGATAAGTGCACAACAGAAGAGCGCTATACAGTTCATGGTTTATTGGGATCTAGTTCAGGGCATTATATCATACCTGACTTCTAGGTCGGGCGTCACAAACGGCATGCCCGGACACATTTCCGGACGGAAAACTTCGGACTGAATGATGCCTCATGGTGGTGATATTGCTAGGCTGGGATAAGATATCAGTGCGATTGTCGGTCTAAAGCGTGACGACAGGAAGGGCGGAAGGAGGGAAGGAATGGGAAAATTGAGGGAGCAGATTGGTGGAGGTTTGAGAAGTTGGGCGCAGTGCTTGCCATGCCACGGGGTGATGTAATGGACGAGGAAGACGATAGTGCTGGTAAAGGGTGCCTTTGACCGTTGGGCCTTTATCGTTTCCAGAGTTGCTGTATAGGTATCACCCAAACAATATGTAATCTCGTAGGGGTTTTCCTCTGCCGATAGTTTCCCCCTTAATGTTGGGTCAATTTACAGGGTGACTAGAAAGAAACCTCAACCAACTGTTAGCGATAGGAATGGACTGTAAAGGCATTCCTCATGGTAATACCATCCTTACATCTCGGAAAAGTGTTTAGGAATTTCAGTCACAATTTCTAACCTGAGGCTATCGCCTATCGCTCCAGGACTCGGACTGCTATCCAGTTGTCAGAGGATACCTTTCAATGTCGCTCAAAGTAAGTTATATAGAGAGAGCGTTCTTGCGCCCATTGGAGGATCACTTTTCGGTACCGGCCCAGTATGGGGCTTTTCGTTGTCTTTGACGATTGGGCGAACGGTTATGGTAGTGGTGTTCGAACCTATTATACAAGGTACAGGCATAAAAAAGTGGTACAGAGCAGGGGGGGTTGATTGTGGTAAGAATTCTGGAACACTGTTACCGAGGGAAAGTAGTTAAATTTAGGGATTTACTGGCACCTGACGGCCACAACCAGGTTTGACAAGGAAAATGGGTATTGTGACAGGAAGTAAAACAACGCTATTTGAATTTAGAGGGTAATAGAAATGTAAAAAAAGTAAACAAATGATGCAACAAAGAGCAGCTGAGCGGGAGAGGAAAAAACATAATATCATATGACTATAGAAAAACTGAAGCATTTCATATCATAGAATTTAAAGAAGATACCAGTGATTATAATACACAAGGAATCTGCTATCGTTGGAGAATACACTAGTAGTACCTCATATATGGCTTCCAATCAGGTTCAAGTCCACTGTGCCTTCTCAGCAACCAATATCCCTATGGATTGTATCCCTTCTTCTATTCCAAGTTTCCAATCTGACGAAGAACAAGACTTGGAACAAATCTCTCAGTCTCTCTCTCTTTCTTCTCCATGGAATAGTCTTCCAAGTCCGCAAAGCTCAGAGAGCCAAAGTGGACTTCTAGTTTGTCTGTCTAGGTCCTCTATATATGCATCAGAGTCATCCGAGTCTACTATTGCTGGTGATGAGCTCGATTCACCAATCCATCAAGCAATACAGCACAGTCAACTATCAGTTGAAATCCGAGCTCAAATACATGCACTATAGCATGTTGCCGAATAGCCATACAGGAAAATAGCAGACTGTGTTAACCTTCCTCTCACAACTGTCTACTGGGCTGCAAAACAACCACTCTCCCAGCCGATAAAAAACTATGGAGCCAGTTGAGGCCAGAATCCAATTCTTTCCTCAGCAATTAGAAGAGAGCTGGTTGAGTTGGCAACAGAAAGTGCTGAGAACCGTCGCAAGCCCTTTACGGAGGTTGCATACCTCGCTGGAATCCAAGCCTCGGAGAAGACCTTATGTCAAGCCTTTGCCCAAGAGGGTTATCACCATCGTGTTACCTGCAAAAAACCTTTTCTTAAACCAAATCATATTGTAGTACGTATTCACCTTTATTAAATCTTTATATTGATTTCTGTAATATAGTTCTTATAGTACTATATTTACTCATGTGATTCACTATCTCCATCATGCTACAAATATCTTTAATAATTATAAAATTTATTTTAGGATTAGTTTAATTGGGCGGAACGCTTCCATGATTGGAAAGTAAGAGATTGGGCTAAGGTGATTTGGACGGATGAATGTGCTTTCAATGTGGGAGGCTCTCCAGGTAGGGTATTTGTTACTCAGAAAGTGTCAGAAGAATTTAATTCTTCATGTCTTTTACCCTGATTTTGGAAGTTAGACACAATACATGTTTGGAGCTGTTTCTTTGGAACTCAGAAAGGTCAATTAATCTTTTGGGATAAGTCTATGATGGGCAAGAGAATTACCACAAAAGGTTACTGCCAGTATATTGTTCCCCATCTTGAGGAATTTTGGTATGAAATATCTCATCAGACTGAGGACTATGTTTACATTCTTCAAGATGGTACATCAACACATACCGCAGCCTATACAACTCAGGTCCTGAAGGACAAAGGACTATATCCTTACCTCTTTCCATGGATGGCAAAGTCTCCAGACCTTAATTTGATTAAAGGGGTCTGGAGACTGATAAAGGCAAGAATAAATTGACGAATTCCACGACCCAACCGCAACGACACCATGAGGGCTGCAATTCTTGAGGAGTGGGAAAACATCGATGCTGAGGATCTTGAAGGTTTACTAATGAGTATGCCTGATCGCATTCAGGCTCTTCCCACTGCTCAAGGCGGTTATAC
Organism: Tuber magnatum; assembly: GCA_003182015.1. Taxonomy (NCBI): domain Eukaryota; kingdom Fungi; phylum Ascomycota; class Pezizomycetes; order Pezizales; family Tuberaceae; genus Tuber; species Tuber magnatum. The sequence continues at coordinate 265,999 of PYWC01000070.1, read as the reverse complement.
AAAATATTAGGAAGAATCTTTAGTAAGTCATAGGACATATACTTCTACAAATACATAGCATGCAGTGTATGCTGGGTTGGCTGACAGTATTAGATTGTTTCTCTCCGATTATTTGATTTCCTATGGTATCGAATTTTTGGATTTTTTGGATCACCAATGGGGTATGTGGTTTGGCAGATCTATGATTATGCTGCTCAAGTTTGGGAGAAATGTGGGTAATGGACATGGCGTCTGGTGGATATCTGGATTTGCAATTCAGCTGATATGCTGTTATAGGATATGTACCTTATTTCTTTCACATCCTATGTTTGTGAGCGATGAATAACAGTATGTATTTTTGTCTAAGTACTATTTCTACAAAGTTTATTATATTTCTGTCGTAGTTCGATATATGGGATATATATCCCAGTCTCCTCCTGTCTTTCCTTTACTGGTGTCTTCGCTGGCCCCCATTTATCATATTTCCTCACATTTTTTCCCTATGTAAAGTCTTTCCTTTCTCCTTACACTTCATTGACCCCCCCCCCCAATAGGGAATGTAGGAGTTGAAAGTGCAGCTTGACATGCTCTGGTTTTAGTTTCTTTTATTCTGTGAAAGTACAGATCTTTATGGCCAAAGCCGGAAAGGCTATGGAAATGAAGGTTGAACATACATATAGTAATGTGGTCAACAACAAAGGAAATCAGGTGTTATGAAGAAGGGATTTTTGGTTTAGGAGTTATGCAGAATATGCTTTCTTAATAACTATTACAGTCTTTATATCTTTTTCCGGGGAATCTTTTCAAATTTTCCTTATATTCTTGAGTTGCGCAGAATATGTATTGTTGGGAAATGATCATGCATAAGTATCTCTGTACCATTGCAAATGAGACATTAGCCCCTGCTCCGTACCACTTTTTTATGCCTGTACCTTGTACCAGTAACGGTGTTTTAGCTATTATTGTTATTACGGCTAGGGTGGCATGATATTCGTTGGGGTTCTACTGAATACTGCACAGATGCACGATGCACGGAGGGGAAAAGGCGGTATTTTTCACAAAGTTAACAGTCCCTGACCATTTCTCTTGGTTTGGGTATTCATCTCTAGGTAAAATTCGAGTGAGACATAGGACATAGATCCTTCGAGATCTTGTGGTGTGCATTGCCAGCCTTGTCTTTTCTTTTTTCCCTTTTCTTTTTTTTCGGCCACTGTGCTGCTATCTTTGTCACAGCTCTTCCTCTGAACACAACGCTGGGCCGACCACCCTGTTGTTTTCCTTGTTCTCCTTTTCTCTCTCTCCTCATCTCTCTTGTAGATATGTTTCCTCATCACGCTCACGATTGAGCCCTCCGGCTACCCTAATACTCGAGTAGTCAATGCTTGAATGCTGTTGAAGCGGGATTTCATCACAGGTATAATCAATAAAATCTCATAAGCTCTTAGATCCACGTACTTGAGTAGCCCGGTCTGTCCGGAGGGACACTATACGACAGTGTGAAAAACTAACGGATTTGAACCCTTTGGTGGTTAGCGCCGGCATTGAACTGAACATCTCCTAGGAGCAGCGCTTGGTGTTCCGATGGTGGACGGAGTTTTGTCATTGGCCTGCCGGAATGGCAATATCCCAACCCCCAGCTCGCTCAGGATGAGGCGATGGTCCACCGGTGGCGCCCGTATCATATCGTTTCGCAAAATCCGGATTCGCGCCAGTGTTGGGGAAGGGCTGCCCAATTGCCTTTTGCGGTTTGCGTGAAGTGCGGCGATTTTGTCGCCCTCACGTCCTCTCGTTGGCTCGGCTGCCCTTAACTTGGCTTCAATACGACTTTTTATGATACTGCGAGTGCGGTAAGAGTCGGACAACTACCTCGCAGTATGTCGGTTCGGCGATACCAGGATAATGTATTTGATTGAAGCAATGGGTGCATCGGTATGTGGTGCTTATTGGAATCTGATTACCGAATTTTACCAAATTTTCCGCAGTTGCTATGATTCACCGGTCTCGTCTATCGGTACCGGCACTGTACTGTACAGCACTGTACAGTATATACCACACCTGTATCATACAGCGATGCCGGCAACTTCCGGATATAATTGTGAGCTGCAGCTGCGGCTCAGGTTAGTCATGTAACTACGATAGCCCCACCAAACCCCGCCAAACAACTTCCCAAATTTTCCAAAGCAGAACCACCACCACCTCCGAAACCGAGTTCTCGACGTTACCACGGAAACAAAAAAAAGAGGGAAAGCCCCCTATTTTATAGCGACCTTGAAAGTGCTCATGACCCTCAAGATGAGCATGACAGCACCGGTTGATCAAAAGCAGGATTTATTTCAAGATATCGGCGCGACAGTCGAGAGCGTTGCAGGCGGCGCCGCTGGCCAGGTCGAAAATGACGAGGACCAGACAAACATTGAGGAACCTCAAGTTGTTGACAACATTGGTATACCGGGTTATCTCCTGCTCCGCAACATATATGCAAGGTGGGACTGATGGGGCGATTTGTTTCGTTAGAGTCACTGTGCATGAACTGCCACGAACAGGGCACGACTAGACTCCTCCTAACCCGAATACCCTTCTTCCGGGAAGTGGTAATAATGTCCTTCGACTGTCCGCACTGCCACTTCCGCAGCAACGAGATACAATCCGCGGGAGTGATCCAAGAGCGCGGGTGCGCTTACACCTTCAAAGTGGAATCAAAACTAGATCTCGACCGCCAGCTTGTCAAGTCCGAAACCTGCACGGCAAAGTTCGTCGAGCTAGATTTGGAGATACCGGCCCAGCGTGGCCAGTTAACCAATATCGAGGGCCTGCTAAGTCTTGTGCTGGAAGATCTGGCAGGCGACCAACCCATCCGGAAACGCCTGCAACCGGATGCGTATGAAAAGATCGAGGAGTTTATTAAGAAGGGGAGGGAAATGCTTGATGGGGATTCATTCCCTTTTTCTATCAAGCTGGACGATCCAGCCGGGAACTCGTGGGTTGAGCCGAAGCCGGATGATGCTAGGAATAAGTGGGTTCGTCAGGATTACGTACGTAGGCCCGAGCAGAACGCCGCGCTGGGATTGGCGGATACTACGGGTGATCAGGCGAAGGGAGAAGAGGAGGAGGATGTGATTAGGCCGGATGAGGTCCATACTTTCCCTGCGAGCTGTCCTAGCTGTGCTAGGCCCTGCAGTACGCACATGAAGATGGTTGAGATTCCACATTTCAAAGAAGTGGTCATAATGAGCACTGTCTGCGATGATTGTGGATGTAGGTCTGATTTCTAGCCCCGAAGTATGCATATCGCTGATGTATCACAGATAAGAGCAACGAAGTGAAAACTGGAGGAGCTGTCCCGTCAAAAGGCCGTATCATAACCCTCAAAGTAGAAGATGAGGATGATTTGGCCCGTGACATCCTCAAGGTTAACCCAAGCCCTCCTACTCCTTTGAACAATTCGAAACATCTAACACCCTCTAGTCTGAAACCTGCGCCCTCCGATGCCCAGAACTTAACCTCGACCTCACCCCTGGCACCCTCGGCGGCCGCTTCACAACCTTGGAAGGTCTCCTGACCCAAGTCTACGACGACCTCCACCAGCGCATCTGGGGCGACGTCCATGGTGAGAGCTCAGACTCCCTGGACAAGCAGACCAAGGACCGCTGGGAAGAGTTCTTCGTCGGCCTCAAAGACGCCAAGAGTGGGAAGAGGAAGTTTACTTGCGTCCTCGATGACCCGCTGGCCGCTAGCTATGTTCAGAATTTGTATGCTCCTGACCCGGACCCACAGCTGGCGATTGTCGATGTGGAGAGGACCAAGGAGCAAGAGGATGATTTGGGTATCTCGGATATGGTTACTGAGGGGTATGAGGAGAAGGAGGCAGCGGAACAGAGGGAGAGGGAGGCCAAGAGCTTAAAATCTCTTGGGAACCCCTGTAACTGATACGGTGTTTTTATAGAAATTTGGGGCAAAAGCTAGAAGTCGGTTTTTTACTGACGACCCACTGTATTCTAGATTGAATCTTATTGGCCAATTATCTTCCTGTTGTTACCGTAGGCAGTCTTCGCTTACTATCCCATGGCGATCAGGATGGTGGGGGAAATTTATACGAATTACTAGTGGCATCAGCGGCGGGATCTAATGATAACCAGCATCTTCGGGCGACGGATGAACCGATACCGTCCCGATAGCTGTCCTTCCGGCAGGGAAATCAATCAAACTGGCTCCACAATACCGACACCATCTGGTATAAAAAGAAATCTCAAAAAGTTAGGTCTTGCTGGGAGTCGAACCCAGATTACGGGAATCAGAATCCCGGGTGCTAGCCATTACACTACAAAACCACACCACATCTAACTTTAGCATCTTTCACGTATTAAGTTTATATTTCACCAGCAACCTCCCAACCCTCACAGGTGGACCGCAGCATCCTAACTCGGGAGAAAAGTTATGGTTCCGGCCACCTGTACACAACACCTCGATTGATGCAACGGGGGACGCCTTGGCATAAAATGCTTGGCACTAAAATTGTGTGTATGTTCAAATCAGAGTCAGAGTAGAGTTATTTTATAATATGAGTGTGGTTTTGTTGAAACCTACACATGGGTTTTTTTGGTTGTTACTGGAAAAACAGGTTTAAAGGGTGGCAATCAGAGAAAATCAATCTTGAGATAAATACTTTTTTCTTTTTCTCTATGGTAGAATCACTTCTCGTCCATAATAAAAAAATTTAAAAATAAAGTAATTTTGTTAAAGGTTTATTTGCTATGTAGAGTATATATCTAGGGTTTAAACTATGTGAAAATATAATATTTACATGGGTTTTCTGCTATGTTTATTCTTGGATCCTAAAGGTCTTCCATGTTTTCTTGTTTTTAGTGATTTCTCATTAATCAATAGAGCATTTCCTTGCTGCTCAATCATCTGGCCTGCTTGTGACTGTTCCTCTAAACTTGTAGCAAGAATATTATCCTCACTGGCTGATCCTTTTCCTTAATATCTCTAGTATTGAGTAATATAAGAAAGGAATGCTAACCATAACTCCTCTTTCGAGTTACTACTACTATCTCCGTTGTTGACAAGATTAAATAACTTGCAGGCAGTTTTCTCTGCTGCAATAACATAGCATAGTTGGCTTTTATCCAACTATGTACTTGATCTGGTAATACCTTCTCATTACATCTTTGCTAACAAGTATATGCTCTATCTATCTTTTGTAAATAATAAGTATACTTCTCATCCTATTGATTACTGTTAGCCAATATCCTATATCTAGTACTAATAAAAAGCTTGTAAAAGATGCTAGTTAATGAATAACCTATATTTCTACTATAATTTTTGTGATTTTCTTTACTTGTTTTCACACAGTTATCTTTGCTTGAGTAATCTGATTCATCTATTTACTGTTAGTTCCTTTCCATTATTGTATTCAAGCTGTAATTGTTGGAAAACCTTACTAGTGGTTTACTTTTTTCACTTATTATCCTCTATGTTAGAGTCCTATTCTGTATATGTGCTATTTTCACTATAGCTATCGGACTCTAATTCCACTTCATGTTCTCAATCACTTATGAGTCTTTTCTCCATTTTTGCAGTTCAGTTCCAATGTTAATTGATGAGATTTCAAGGTCTTTTTCTAACTAGAATAAAGTAAAAGATGGACAACATTGAATGGTAAGGTGAAACCTAATAGTAGCTAGGTATAGAGAGTAATACTATGATAACTAAGCCCTATATACTTAATTGTCATACTATAAGTTATCTACTATAGGTTTTCTAGTATTAAATTTTGTTATTCATTTTATGAGGATTTATGGTGTCCTTTATGCAACATGATTCAATAAAAAAACCATCTCCACTTTAACTACTCATAACATTACATCCATATGATCTATTGGTTTGAAACGAGGTTCTACAGATAGTCAGAAAGCTCTAGTATTTTTCTATAGAAAAAAATCATTTTTGAGATATTTTACATTTTTGTATGTAAAACAGGCTGTAGAGGTCATTGGAAGCTCAAAAATATTTTCTGAGCTATTAGGAATATGGTCTAGAGGGCTATCTACATGGTTATATTAAAATAAATATTTTGGTATTGAAGGCCAATGTGTAGATTTCTAAAAAACCACACTCATATTATTATTGATATTAATATTAAGAGATACAAAAGAGAAAACATAATAGAAGGAAGGAGACAAAGGAATATATATCAGTGAAAAGAAACAAAGAAAATAAAATAAAAGGAAGAAGAATAAAGGAAATAAAATAAAGGAAAGATTATAAGACAAAGGAAATATAAAAGAGTATATTTATGAAAAACATTATAGTATTAAGCTACATCTGAGCATTGGTGTGATTTGTACTTTTTGGATACAAGCTTTTTGTAGCTTGCAGAACCATAGATCTTACCAGATTCATATGCGTCAATAATTCATATTGTCTTATTATGAGATTTCAAAATAAGAGTATTTGAAACTTGAGCTGAGGCTTCTGGAACGAGGCACTGAAGGGAAGCAAAGTCATATCCACAATTTTGATAAGTATAGCATTTTGTGGCCCCTTAGAAATACTCTATAAAATTTATCTCACAATAAAATGTAGAATAAAGGAGGACTAGGTGTTCAGCAGTTTCAATTGCTTTCTGGAGTTCACCTTTCTGGGCTTGAAAGTCTAGCTAAGATGCCAGAAGAGCTCAAGCACAGCAGTTTCCACCTTATAAACATTGAGGATTTTGTAACGTATTCGGGCCAGGCCCTAGTCACGTAGCGGTACAATAGGAGCAGATGCCTTCATGGTTAACATGGAGCGAGCGCTGCTTGCTAAAGGAGGCTTCGAATGGGGTGGAATAGGAGATCAAATAAGTAACCGTTCAACCAAGTATATTTTAAGAATACTGTCTGTCGAAGTCTGCTGTTCCCATCGCGGAAATCAGCGGTCTTTAAATACAGCATATCGCTTATCTCTAGTATGAGCGATATTGCCAAACAATGTGTGTATCAACCGATAGCACACGAAACAATTTAAGTATCAAATGATACTGTGAAACCAAAGATAAAACAAGGTGTGTATCAACCAATAGCACACGAAACAATACAAGTATCAAACGATACTTTGAAACCAAACATAAAACAATCTGTATATCAACCGATAACACACGAAATAATACAAGTATCAAACGATACTTTTGAAATCAAACATAAAACAACCTAGTACCCATACCGGTTACACTCCCAAAATAAAATAACAATTTCACCAAATAAAACAATCTAAAGAAATCCTAATAGCCGGTAAGTCTGCTATTCTCCCGAAAGTCCGCTTAGGACCCATCCTCGTCATCATCACTATCCTGCAACAAGCGCATGTCGTCCTGCAACATCCATTCCGTACCTTCCAACTATCTTTCCAAGAACTTCCCACATGGCCCTCCGCGCACAAAGCAACCTGACTCCCAGTAGTGTGGCAGGTCCACGAAGTTTCAGACTATCTGGTCCTCCCATTCCTCCATTTCGACATCAATCCGTCCGCAATCCTCGTAGTGGGCGATGTAGAATATTTTCCCGTATGCGCTTTCTGGAATGATTTCTCGGTACAGCAGGTACCCCAAAATGAGGTCTCGTCCCTTTATGCTGACTTCTTCGTAGGTCGACATTCTGTTTCTTTCGCGTAAGAATAAGTTTTGTAAGAGGGTCAAGGTTTGGAGGTTTGGTAGTTTGGTCTGTTTTCTTCAGTGGTTTAGAGGGATGGTGGGTGGTATTTATATTTCGGTGGTGACCTCGCTTAGGTGTTGGCCTTGCTTAGGTGTTGGCCTCGCTTAGGTCTTCAGGAAAAAGGGGTTGCTGCTTCATTTCGGTTTCTTCCGTTTCCATGCAACCATCACATTTTTCTGTGCTCAGGTAGCACCTGCTACTGCAGTGGAAAACATCTGACATTGTTCCTCCCAACATTCGTCCCATCTATTCTGTTGTTATTTCTAAGCATTTGTTGCAGATATGTATGAATAGTCGGTGTGTAAGGCATCGTCTAGGGATAATTTCACAGTTCACGAACAGTCCCATTAGCTGATGGCATAGTCTCCAAGGTACTTGCTCATAGTTTGACATGGTAAGGCTGTTGGATGGTGTGTTTTTCCTTTCGCTATTGCCAGTACTCAGCCTCAGCTAGCCGGGCTAGATATGCTGCTTCATCTTCTATTACCCGATTTTCATCTTCGCTGCTTTCAAAATCGCTCTCGAAGTGGGCTGACCTGAATCCATCCTGTATCCCTTGGTCCGTGTCTGGGCGCAGGTGTTGGATTTCTGAAAGTGTTGGGCTCCATGCCACTGTCACATGGTTTATCGTAGGGGGTAACTCGTCCTCCAGTTTGTTGTCTTCCCACCATTGATTAACCAATTCCATCGGATTTTCCAATCCTTCAAGGGGTTCCCAGCTATTCTCTGTTTCCGGGTATGCCACCCATTTCACCAGGGATTGGTCACGGTCATACCATCTTCTGTGGTCTCGTATCGTTTCCACTTCCCATTCCGGTTTCTAGTTAACCACGATCGGGGGTGGTTTTGTGTGGCTCCTGGCAGGGAAGGAGACATCATCGTTAGGGCAGTATCTTTTCACGGTGGATGCATGGAATGTCACTTCTCGGTTTCTGTACATTCTGCCATCCATTTCTACAGTGTAATTTTGGGTATGCTCATCGTATCCGATTTTCTTGAAAGGTCCACACCAGTGCGGTTGCAATTTCTTGCTACGTCCTGATTCTGTTGTGAATAAACCTCCATATACCAGGAACAGATTACCCTTTCCTATCGGTGTATGGTGTCCGTGTCATTTTGCTGTGGTTCTCGTGCTTCTAAATCGTGCTATTTTAATCCCATTGAATGCCGCATTCCGGATTGCTAGGTGCCTGGTTAATAATTCATCGGCAGCAGGTACTGCGGAGTTCTTGAAGTTCGCTAGGGGACGTAGCGGGTAATTCGTTCCCAAAGCACCTTCATATGGTGACATGCCGAGAGTTTCTGACCATCCCTCATTCAGGTATGCTGCTGTCTCTGGTATTGCATCAAACCAATTGTTTTGTCTGGCGTTGACTAGGTTTCGGAGAGCTGTCTTCAATTCTCGAATTTTTCTTTCGACCTGTCCATTCGTTACATGATGGCCTGGTACCGCCTTAATGTGCTGAATGCCTAACGATCAGCATTGTTGTCTCCACACATGTGACTCAAACTGTGGGTCCGCATCGCTTACTAGGGATGTTGGGTAGCCATGGGGTGTAAATATTTTGTTGCGTAGAAGTTCCCAGATTCTTATTGCTGTTACTTGCTTGGTTGTAGGTATGAGCCACGTGAATCCTAAAAACCTATCCATCGCAACTAGGATCGTGTCGTATCCCCATGAATTGTGGAAGGGTCCCGCAAAGTCAATGGCTATTGATTTGAAGATTTCCGATGGCAGGGTAATTGTTTGAGCCTTTCCTTCTGGCAATTTTGTAGGCTCCTTATTTTCCTGGCATGTGTGGCACTAGGTTACATACGCTCTAAAGTCTTTTCACATTTCAGGCCAAAATAGGTACTCCGTTGCGTACCGTAAGTTTCGTTCAACACTGTGGTGGCCTTTGTTGTGAATTTCGCTAATGACATATTCTCTAAACCTCGTATTTCCGTATGTGGGGCCTTGCAGAATATACAGGCAGTCCTCTCCATATCTGGTTTTTGCGTATAGCATTCTGTTTGCAAACTTGTAAGAGGACAAATCTCCTGTGGAGTCCATATTCTCATTTACCTTTTTCCAAATTGGTTCTTTCCGGTATGCTGCTACCATGTGTGCTCAGAACATTCCGATCATTTCATTGATTGTTTGTAAGGTGTCGCGTTCGTCTTCTATCTCTCTTCCTCTGGTTGTCTCAGGTAGGTCTTCCTCCTCGTTGTCTTCCAAGACATCATATAGCCCGCGCCGGTATTCTGTCATTGCCGGGGGCATTACTGAGACTATTGTCTCATTGGTAAGGCTTTCTAGCCGTTCCGCTCTTCTAATCGGTGGCAGGCTATCCGGTCCTGGCATTCGGAAGGCCGCTATTGTTTCAGCCGTAAGGTTCTCTATTGGTTCCGGCTCTGGTATTTGGAATGCCAGGGCTTCTGGGTTTAGCAGTGCCGGAATTGCATAAGATCTGGGGGTTGGCTGGGCAAGGGTGGACGGCCCTTCTCCCGCACTAATTGGTCTTCCACCTATCGTTTGTTGCCATTCCCTGTCATTGATTTCTGGGGACTCCGGAGGGCTCGGGTCGATTTCTGTACTTGGGAGGCTTGGTCCTTTACTAAGCGGGTGAGAGGTCAATTTTCCCCGTCGTCTAGGATGGTTGTTCATAAATTTGATCTCAGTTTGCTGATACGGACAATGATCCACGTAACAGTGTGAGTAGTGTAACGCGCTATGTGGGAGTTCTTGCAGTGGCGTACTTCGCAGGGTACACTGGTCACCCCAAACTTTTCCTGCAGTGATTGAGCAGGGGCTTTCGGGGGGTACAGGGGTCTCGTTGGGGTACTCAGTATAGGAGAAAGGAGGGGAAGTAGGGGAGAACTCTTGCGTGGACTCCATTGTGTTTGATTCTTGCTTGTAGACTGTGTTATCTGAGATGTACTCCGATTCCTTCGTATAATCGTGGACATAGAGTGGGTTCAAGTCTGATTCTTTTTTGTATATCCGGGAAAGGGCATCAGCTAAATAGTTCGTGCTTCCTGGTGCGTAGACTATTTTCGCGTCGTGTTTTCCCAAGGCACTTAGCCATCTTACCTGCTTCCTGCTAGGGTCCTTTGCTGTTCGCAGGTGTGTTAAGGGTTGGTGGTCTGTGACTATCATGAAGGAATTTCCTGTCAGTACATTGTGGAACCGATTAAGCGCTTCCACTATTGCTAAGGCCTCTTTATCGGTGGTTCCATAGTGCATCTGAGCATCGGTGAACTTCCTGCTGTGTAATGCGGCTGGTCGCGCGGTCTTATAAGTGGGTCCCAGTCCCACCCATGTTCCAACTCCTAAATCTGAGGCGTCCGTAACCAACCATATTGGTTCCTTGCTTTGTATGTCTATCGCTCGCATGGCTTGGTGATCGATAATTCACTTTCGGACCATATCGAATGCGGTCTGGGGGGTCGTTGTCCATACGAATTCAGCGTTTCTCATTAAGTCGGTTAGTGGTTCTGTCAACGTTACATTGTGTGGGAGAAACTGGGCCACATAATTCACTATTCCTAGAAATCGTTGTAATTCCTGTTTGTTTTTTGGTGTCTCTTATTCTGCAATGGATAATATTTTCTGGAGGGAGGCATGGATCCCCTCGTTGTCTACTATGTGTCCTAATAATTCCAGTTTGTCCGCAAAAAGTACTGACTTGCTTTTGCTTGCATAGAATTTTGCCTTTCTGCGTCGATCACATACTTGGCGCATGTGTTTCTCGTGTTCCTCTGATGTGTCTGAAAATATGAGAATATCATCAATTTATACTCATACAAAATGATGTAAAAATTCGCTTAGGAGGTCCTCCATTATCCGCATGAATGTTGCTGGTACATTCATGTCTCCTTGCAGCGTTACTTTGCTCACAAATCCTCCGAACGGGGTTTTGAATTTGTTGAATTTAACACTGTCCTTGTCCACTCGTGTTTGGAAATATGCGTCGCTTAGGTCGATCTTACTCCTGAATTTCACTCACCCTATTCGGTTCAGGATCCGCTGTTGGTTTGGGATAGATGGGCTATCCATGATTGTGTTATCGTTCCTTACTTTCAGGTCCACCAGGGGGCGGATCCTTCCATCTGATTTGGGTTGTACAAACATAGGTGCTGCTCCGGGAACCTCCTGTCGTACAATTACTCCACTTCGTAATTTCTTGTTTATCTAGTTCATGAGTTTTTCCTTGTAGGCTTCTGGGATTGAGTATGTTGGTTGGTTTCGTAGGTTGGTTGGATCTTTTAGCCGCATGTGGTGGCTAATCTTATGCACTGGGGGTAGCGTTTCAGGGATCTTGTCTGGGCATACATCCTTGTATTCTTCCAACAAGGTTGTTGAGGTGGTGTCTGACACTGCGGCTCGGAATTCCCCGCTTGTTGGTTTGCATAGCACACGTAGTTTGTCATCGGGAAATTCTACTGCTGTATCTCCACACCTGATAAGAGCATTATGTCTTTTCAGGAATGGCATTCCAATTAGAGCATCGTATTTTGCCAAGTTTCCTACCAATATCTCCTGATTTGTCCATTTCTTTTTCCCGATTCTTACTGTCAGTCCACATTTCTTGTGGCTTGAAGAGTGGGATCCTTTCATTGCCATATTAACTGTTGTTGGTTGAGGTAGAGGCTCCGTAGGGATGCCATGGGTAGAGATAAAGGTGGCACTTATTATGTCGCAGCCGATTGTTCCCGTGCCGAATAGTACCTTTGCTGGGTGGCCTTCTAGGTTGATCGTTCCTTCAAGAGCGTCATGGGGCTTGATTGCCAACATTGGTTGCGTTTGGAGGCTTTCCATTTCCACTGAGTTAATTTCCACTTCATCATATTCGGTTGCTTCCATGTGGTTTGTGCTAGCCTCTCGCTTAGCGGCCTTTCCCTTTCCCTTTTTGGAATAGCAGCCCTTTGCATAGTGCCCCTTTTTCCCGCAATCGAAACACGTGCCTTCCTCGCATCATTTTTGCTTCTTGTCTTTCTTGTCCTTTGAATCCATGCGGTATGGTTTGTCCTTTTTCGTATTATCTTGCGATGATGATCCTTTGCTATTCCTTTGCTGTGGTACGTGGGTCCGGTAAACTCCTGTTTCATATAGGATAGCGTCCTTCCGTTCAGCCCGCTTGACTATCTTATCAAAGAAATCACCCTCCTCCTCCATGGGTTCTACCTCCTGGGGTAGTCTGGGATGCATTGCTTCATACAATCGTTGTCGCAGCATATACTGCGACACTGTCCCAGTAGGCAATCGTCCATAATTCATTAAGAGATCTGTTCCGACCAAGGTTACTCTTTCGGTTTTGCCATTTCGTACTTGCTGCATATCCTTGAACCTCTTGTATAGTTCTTCCGTGTTTCACGAGGATTGGAATTTCTCTCTCAAGTATTTTATCAAGGTCGTTCCTCGGATTTTTTCCCCACTCCCATAGTGGTTTATTGCTTGGTGGTATGCTTCCTCTGCCTTCCCGGTACAGAAACTTGCAAAGTATGTTCCGCTTCCTTCCTTTGTTTTGTCCACTCCGTGTAGGGTCAGGTATTGAGAGGTTGTTATAACCCACCGGTCAAATACTTCAGGTTTTAAGTCGTCCTTTTTGCCCGAGAAGAAGGGTGGCAGCGGAAGTTTGATTTTAGGTCCTGTTTGCCCAGCGGATTGACCTTCGGACATACTATGTTCGGACTCTTCGTTACTTGAGCTGTTGTCTGAGGAGCTTTCCGGAGAGTCGCTGGGGGATTTGTCTGGTGGCTGCCTCACTACCAAGTGATCTGATGCTTCTTCGTTGTCTTCATCCTTCTTAGGTGTCTCGACAGGTATGCTATCTTTCTTCGCTGGTTGCGCCGGTGCCTTTCCTTTGCTGGGGCTGGGGGGAAATAGCCCAGGAAGGCTCGTTGCTGCCTTTGCTAATTTGTCAGCTGATTCGCTAAAGGTCTGCTTGGCCAAGTCTCGCGCTAGTTGTCGTTCTGCTTTGTCGATCGAAAATTCGCTCTTTGGCCCTTTTGGGTTCTTGGGTTGCCTTTTCTTGGTAAGGCCTTCTCGTGGGACCTGCTTCCCACTTTGAGTCTCCAGTGACTCAATGGTGTCATGTTGGCGGAGCCGAACCTTTCCTGGTTCTGCCGCTCCCCGATGCTAGCTTCGCTGTTGGACTTTTCGTAGGTTGATCAGACCAGGTCCCTCCAGGTTTCTTAACCACTTGCTGAGGTTAAAAAAATGTAACGTGTTCGGGCCAGGCCCTAGTCCCGTAGAGGTACGATAGGAGCAGATGGCTTCGTGGTCAACACGGAGCGAGTGCTGCTTGTTAAAGGAGGCTTCGAACAGGGCAGAATAGGAGATCAAAGAAGTAACCGTTCAACCAAGTATATTTTAAGAATACTGTCTGTCGAAGTCTGCTGTTCCCATCGCGGAAATCAGCGGTCTTTAAATACAGCATATCGCTTATCTCTAGTATGAGCGATATTGCCAAACAATGTCTGTATCAACTGATAGCACATGAAACAATTCAAGTATCAAATGATACTGTGAAACCAAAGATAAAACAAGGTGTGTATCAACCAATAGCACGCGAAACAATACAAGTATCAAATGATACTTTGAAACCAAACATAAAACAATGTGTGTATCAACCGATAACACACGAAACAATACAATTATCAAATGATACTTTGAAACCAAACATAAAAGAATGTGTATATCAACCGATAACAGACGAAATAATACAAGTATTAAACGATACTTTCGAAACCAAACATAAAACAACCTAGTACCCGTACCGGTTACAGATTTGGTGTCGTATTTCCTGCAGTGGTTTTAATAGTGTATTGTGTAAGAAATTATCTACTAGTGGTGGGCCATAGGCCTCATTCCTTAAGTACTGTCTTCAAACCCTTTGGTGTTCCATCTTCCTGCACCATTGACTGACAATATCCACCATCCAGATGGGATTAATTTAAGACATATGGGTACTGATATACAAAAATTGGCCAGACACCTTAAACCCTGTAGTGAGTTATTACTCTTAAAAGTTTGTATAGCAACTACAACACCTTTGAGAAATTTACAAAAGTAATTTTATAGGAACCTTTTCTAATAGTAATCCAATAATGGAAGCATATAATTTTTGAGTAATATACTAGATACTATTAAAATTGCTTTCTCTATAGAGCTATGATAAAAAAATTTAAAAAAACAATTGTTTAATTTTGTGAATTATACTATTATAAGAGTAAAAAAATATAAGTAAGCTCAAGCTAGCTATTGATAACCTTAACAATACAGAACTATTGCTTTTTTCTTTTATTCTTGCTACTAGTTGGACGTCTGTGACCTTTACGCTTGACTGGTGAAGTACTGGCCTCTTGCAATGTACTACTTTCATTTTCACTGGTCATCTCTTTTGTTTAATGGACATTCTCATCCACCCCAGCTTTAGCCTTTTGTATGCTCTGAGCTCATATGTTTTTCTTTTCTCTAACTGCAGTGATTAGTTTATTGTCCAGTTCAGAATACAACTACTAGTTTTGATACTTCAATTGAGTATAGGAGGAATAATTATGCCAAAGATTATGGTCCTTTTCTGGGTTGAGCCTAGTATCTAGTATTGGTAATGGAGAAATCTGACAAAAGGACTCAAGATTAAATCTCTATTTACAAAGATTAAACCTTATCCATGGTTGATCTGGCAGTCTCCTAGCCTCAACAATATTAGGAGATATCGCACTAAACCAAAAAAACTGAAAACTTTGAATACCCTTTAGTAACTTCAAATATCTGTCAGTGCCTTATACCAATCTCCAAAAACCGTATCTGGAGGATTATTAAAGAGTCGAATTGCCTTAATCTTTTGATTCTTATCTGCTGAGTCAACCTATAACTAGTATGGGTACTAGATTATGTTTTATGTTTAGTTTCATAGTATCACCTGATACTTGTATGATTTCATATAGTATTAGTTGGAATTCACCATATTTTATATTTGGTTTCCCAGTATTGCTTGATACTTATATGGTTTTATGTGGTATCGGTTGATAGACACAATGTTTTATGTTTGATTTCACAGTATTGTTTGATACTTGTATTGTTTTGTATGATATCGCTTGATATACAGAAGGTTTTATAATATCGCTTATACTAGGTATAAGCGATAAGTTGTGATTTACAGACTGCTGATTTCTACAATAGAAAGAGTAGACTTTGACTAACAGTATTCTAAATATACTTGGTTGAATGGTTACTTTGCTGATTCTCTACTACACCCTCTCGAAGTCTTCTTTAGTAAGCGGTGCTCACTTCTTGTTGACTAGGAAGCCATCAGCTTCCATCGTACTGCCATATGAATAGGATCCCGGTCCGAACTCATTAGACAACCAGTGCCGCATATTGTTCAGGTACCCATACTGGACTTCTATTTGCCTTTTGCTTTACAGTTCCAAATCCATGATCAACTCTATTATGTATATGACCTTTGATCAGAAATCCTAAAGTAATTGAACTTATATTCTGTATTACAACAAACTAACAAAGATACCATAGCATGTTTTTGTTTTTGTTTTGCCCTCCAGAGTTGTTAGCCTATAAATGTATATCAGGTTTCTGCTTGTTAATAGATGTTAGAAAGAGATGTAGTAGAGATACAACCTGATTTGCTCCTTTGCCTTGCTGTGCTTCTGTTTGTATAGTATGATAATGTTGCTCAATCCTATCATCTACAATTCTAAGTACATAGAGCTTGAAGGGTGACCAATAGTACTACTCAGAAGGCTACTGCGGTATTTTAGGAATTTCTACTACCTGTTGGAAATGAAATAAATAGCAAATAAGTTGACTATCTGGTTTCCTACATTGCTCAATATCTTGTTCATAGACTTGATGACATGCACGATATTCATTTTATTGTACCTGTAACTTAGCAGAATTAATCTTCAAAGCTGTACTGGCATTAATTTCTTCTTCAGAATCTAGAATATTAGCAGTTTCTTCTACTCTCAACATGAAATCATGCTGAGATTGGTTCCTCAAAACAGTACACTTATCCCAAATATTTTTAGATACCTTACGAATCTTCATATATTTAAAACTACATGACTTTTTCAATACTTATAAAAGTATTGGAAAGATGCATAACTGACTTGATTGTTAGTATATTTAGCCTGTAAAATATATCTTTGATACATTACCCAATAAAGAAGATGAGAGGGAAGAAATGTCATCTGCTCCTATTCTATATACTTAATAGTTCTTCCATCTTTAAGACTTCTCTTAAATGTTCTTGTTGCGATAGACTTACCTTCTTTCTCTTTTACAAGTGTTAAGAAATTGCCAATATTAATCCTAATTAACTCTGAAAGTTTATTGTGAGCTGCTTTGTGACGATTTCTATAGGGCTTTGGTACAGGCATCCTAGTATCCCTAATATATTTTATAATACTATTGATTGTTTTTCTGTTTATTTGTCAGAAACTGTAAAAGACCGCTTGGCAGATATTACCTATAAAAGGTAAACAGTATCCAACCTCTGCTTGCCTACCATTTTTTACCTAAGCAGGTTAGCTTTGATCTATTCTAATTCTTTAGTTACTAAAATTTAAAACTAACCTGTAACTGTGAAGATAGAAGGTATATAATCAGAATCTTCTTTTGCTTTCATTCTATCCTATTGTGATGGTCAAGGGACTTTTTCCATTCAGCATCTTTTGCTTTACATGTACACTTCTCAGAACAGGTACAAGAGGCTAAAAATTGTGTAAGTCATAATTGAGTATCAGGAAACTCACGATCACTTGCTAAATAATAAGTTAATACCTGTAATCTAAATAATTAACAAAATACATTATATAGTTTATCTATAAAGAGTGAATCCTCACTACTAGTATAAGAGTCTGAGGAATATCCGGAGATGATTTCTTTAGCTAATTCATCAAAGATGCTGTCAGCATTATTATTATAAAAAGAAGAAGATTGAATTTGCAATTCATTAAGAGTAAAACTTGAATTTGGGGAAGTCATAATTTGCTAATTAGAGAACTTGAAAGGATAATAGGAGGAGAATAATGATTTAGTTACTGGACTTACAAGAACTATTTAAGCTATGAAATCCATTATAAAGCAATAGTGTACTAGTATCTACTATCTTATAAATATCATACTATTATACTACAGATTTACTTCACCAACTATCACTCAACCCATTTTGATAATAAGATATGTTGCATCAGATATCAATATTATTAATTTAAGAATTCCAGTGCAACAGTGGGAATTTTTATACAAATTACAAAACTTATTATAACAAGTGTTTCTAATTGTACAACAGATTTATAAATATATTTCAGGTAGATTGACACATGAGCTATTCAATTATATAATAAAAAACAAACAGATAATGAAAGATTTTAAATTTAAAAGCTAATAAAGGGTTTAATTCTCATGGCAAATATATTTTGAGACCTTCAGGTCATACTCTATGAGCTCAAGAAGTATGACATGTATTGGCAGAGTGGATCAATTTTCACATATCAGTACCCGTATGTTGTACAGATGACCTTTTCATGTTTGCCTCTATTGGCCAAATTGATTTTTGATACCCGTAATGCATTGTTGGCATACTTGCAGTACATTTTGGTATTATTGAAAATGAATAAAGCTTGGGCAAAAAGGAACTCTGCTTCACGCAGTGGAATTGCCTTCTGTATAATTTGTTCTAAGAGCTTTTCTGTAATGTGTTCAGGCGGGGCCCTAGTCACGAGGCAGTACGATAGGAGCAGATAGCTTCTTGATCAACAAGAAGTGAGTGCTGCTTACTAAAGGAGTCTTCGAACAGGGTGTAATAGGAGACCAAAGAAGTAACCGCTCAACCAAGTATATTAAGAATACTGTCTGTCGAAGTCTGCGGTTTTGATCGTGGAAATCAGTGGTCTTTAAATACAGCATATTGCTTATCTCCAGTATGAGCTATATTCCAAAACATTGTGTGTATCTACTGATAGCATACGAAACAATACAAGCATGAAACGATACTGCGAAACCCAACATAAAACCAACCTAGTACCTGTACTGGTTATACTTGCAAAATGAAATAACAATTTCATCAAATAAAATAACCAAAGAAAAATCCTAATAGTCGGTGAAGCGGCTATTCTCCTGAAAATCTTCATAGGACTAATCCTCATGGTCGTCACTATTGTGTAATAACCTCATAACGTCTAGGAGCATCCATTCCGCACTTTCCAGCCATTGATCCAAAGACACCTGACAGGGCGCCTTGCGTACAGAGCAATCTGATTCCCAATAATGTGGTAAATCAATCCAGTCTCAGACTGTCCAGTCCGCCCAGTCCTCCGTCCCAATATCGATTCGTCCGCAATCATCGCAGTAAGCGACGTAGAATATCTTCCAGCATGCGCTTAGTGGAATGGTTCCACGGTATAGTAGGTATCCAATGATGTGATATCGCGCTTTTGTGTTGACTTCTTCGTAGATCGACATTTTAAGGGTTTGGGTAAAGGTTTCACGGTTCGTAGGTATCGCGATTAAAATCTCAGTGTGGTGTTCGGAGGAGGCTGGATGTATAACCGGTACTGGTACTAGGTTATTTTACGTTGGTTTCACAGTATCGTTTGATACTTGTATTGTTTCGTGTGATATCGGTTGATACACACATTGTTTTATGTTTGTTCCACAGTATAGTTTGATACTGGTATTGTTTCGTGTGCTATTGGTTGATACACATATTGTTTTATGTTTGTTCCACAGTGTCGTTTGATACTTGTATTGTTTCGTGTATCATCGGTTGATACAGACATTGTTTTATGTTTTGTTTCTCAAGTATCCTTTTATACTGGTATTGTTTCGTGTGCTATCTGTTGATACACACATTTTTTGGAATATCGCTCATACTGGAGATACGCGATATGCTGTATTTAAAGACCGCTGATTCCTACAGTGGAAGCGGCAGACTTCGACAGACAGTATTCTTAATATACTTGGTTGAACGGTTACTTCTTTGATCTCCTATTACACCCTGTTCGAAGCTTCCATTAGCAAGCAGCGCTCGCTTCTTGTTGATCAAGCAGCCATCTGCTCCTATTGTAGCGCTATGTGACTAGGGCCTGGCCCGAACAGGCTACATTTTTTTAACCTCAGCAAGTAGTTAGAAGCCTGCGCGGACCTGGTCTGATCAATCTACGAAGTGTCCAACACCACAGCTAGCAGTGGGGAGTGGCAGAACCATGGGAGATTCGGCTCCGCCAATACGACACCATTGAGTCACTGGAGACGCGAAGTGGGAAGCAGGTCCGACGTGAAGGCCTTACGAAGAAAAGGCAACCCAAGAACCCGAAAGGGCCAAGGGGTGACTTCTCAATTGACAAAGCAGAAAGACAACTAGCGCGAGACTTGGCCAAGCAGACCTTTAGCGAATCGACTGATGAATTAGCAAAGGCAGCAACAAGCCTTCCTGGGCTATTTCCCCACAGGTGCAGTAAAGGAAAGGCACCGGCGCAACTGCCAAAGAAAGACAGCCCACCTGTCGGAACACCGAAGAAGGAAGACAACAACGAAAAAACCCAGATCACGCGGCAGTAACGGAACTGCCCGACGAATTCCCCAGCGACTCTCCAGAAATCTCGTCCGACAACGGCTCCAGCAACGAAGAGTCTGAACACGATATGTCCGAAGGAGAATCCACAGTGCGGCCCGGCCCAGGGGCCGGGCGAACAGGACCTAAGATCAAACTTCCACTGCTACCCTCATTCTTGGTCACAAAGGACGATTCAAAACCTGAAGCCTTTGACCGATGGGAAACAACCACTTCTCAATACCTGGCCCTACACGGAGTGGAAAAAACCAAAGAAGGAAGTGGAGCATACTTTGGAAGCTTCTGTACCGGAAAAGCAGAGGAAGCATACCACCAAGTGATGAACCACTATAGGAGTGGGGAAAAAAATCCGTGGAATGACCCTGATAAAATACCTGAGAGAAAGATTCCAGTCCTCACACAACACGGAAGAACTATACAAAAGGCTCAAGGATATCCAGCAAGTAAGAAATGGCAAAACTGAAAGAATAACCTTAGTCGCGACGGATCTCTTAATGTATCATGGATGATTTCTTACCGGGACGGTATCTCAGTATACGCTGTGAGAGAGAGTGTATGAAGCAATGCCTCCCAGACTACGCCAAGAGGTAGAACCCATGAAGGAAGAAGGAGATTCCTTTGACAAGATAGTCAAACGGGCTAAACGTATGGAGGCTATCCTGTATGAAACAGGAGTTTACCATACCCACATACCGCAGCGCAAGAGCAGCAAAGGATCATCATCATGGGACAATGTAAAAAAGGATAAAGCATACTGCAAAGAGTCGAAAAACAAGCAAGATAAGAAGCAGAAATGGCGCGATGAAGGCACATGTTTTGAATACGGAAAAAAGGGGCACTACACAAAGGATTGGTATGCCAAAAAGGGAAAGGGAAAAGCAGCTAAGTGAGAGGCTAACACAAACCACATGGAGGCAACCGAGTACCATGAACTGGAAATTAACTCTGTAGAAACGGAAAGCCTGCGAACACAACCAGCACTAACGACAGGGGCCCGTGATGCCCTAGAAGGAACGATCTACATAGAGGGTCATCCAGCAAAGGTACTGTTCGATACAGGAACAATTGGTTGCGACATAATTAGCGCTACCTTTATCTCGACCCACAGCATAGAAACGGAATCCCTACCCCAACCGACAGCCATCAATACGGCAATGAAAGGTTCCCGTTCTTCAAGCCACAGAAAATGTGGGATAACCATAGGAATTAGGAAAAAGAAATAGACGAATCAAGAAATATTCGTAGGAAACTTGGCAAAGTATGATGCCTTAATTGGAATGCCATTCCTGAAAAGACATAACGCCCTTGTCAGGTGTGGGGACAGGACAGTGGAGTTCCCCGATAACAAACTGCGCGTATTATGCAAACCGACAAGCAGGGAACTCCGAGCGGCAGTTACTGATGAAACCTCAACAACACTGTTGGAAGAATACAAGGATGTATTCCCAGACAGGGTCCCTGAAACACTACCTCCTATATGAACAATTAACTATCACATCTGGCTGAAAGACCCAACAGATCTAAAAAACCAACCAACACACTCCATCCCGGAAGCATACAAGGAGAAACTCATGAACTGGATAAATGGGAAATTACGAGCTGGAGTAATTGTACGACAGGAGGTTCCCGGAGCGGCACCTATGTTTGTCCAACCTATGTCCGATAGAAGGATCTGCCCCCTGGTGGACCTGAAAGTAAGAAATGATAACACGATCTTGGATAGTCCATCGATTCCCAACCAGTGGCAGATCCTTAACGGCATTGGACGAGCAAAATTCAGGAGTAAGATTGACCTAAGCGACGCATACTTCCAAACACGAGTGGACAAGGACAGTGTTAAGTTCAACTCATTCAAAACCCCATTCAGAGAATTTGTCAGCAAAGTAATGCTACAAGGAGACATGAATGCCCCAGCAACATTTATACGAATAATGGAAGACCTACTAAGCGAATGTTTACATCACTTTGTATGGGTATACATTGATGATATTCCCATATTCTCAGATACATCAGAAGAGCATGAAGGGCACATACGGCAGGTATGTGACCGACCCAGAGAGGCAAAATTCTACGCAAGCAAAAGGAAGTCAGGACTATTTGCAGAAAGGCTAGAAGTACTAGGACACATTGTGGATAATGAAGGAATCCATGCATCTTCTGAGGAAATATCAGCTATCGCAGGTTGGGAAAGGCCTCAAAACAAAAAGGGATTGCAACGCTTTCTGGGAATAGTGAACTATGTGGCCCAGTTCCCCCCACATCATGGGACCATGACGGCACCATTAACGGACTTAACGGGAAATGCCGAATTCGTATGGACAACAACCCATCAGACCGCATTTGAAATGATAAAAAAACAAATTATTGATTACCAAGTCATGCGACCAATAGACATAAGAAGCAAGGAACCAATTTGGCTAGTAACGGACGCCTCTGATTTGAGGATAGGGGCATGGGTAGGACAAGGACCCACCTACGAGACGGCTCGACCAGCTACGTTACACCGCAGGAAATTCATAAACGCACAGATCAATTATGGCCCCACCAATAAAGAGGTCTTAGCAATACTGGAGTCGCTTAGCCGGTTCCACAATGTACTAATAGGAAATTCCTTTAGAATAGTTACGGACCACCAACCTCTAACACATCTATGAATGGCAAAGAACCCAAGCAGAAAGCAAGTTGGATGGCTCAGTGCTCTAGGAAGATACGACGCGAAGATAGTCTACGCACCAGGAAGTACGAACTATTTAGCTGATGCCCTTTTCCTGATATATGAGGGAGGATCAGACTTGAACCCACTCTATGTCCATGATCATACAAAGGAAGCAGGTGACATCTCCGATAACACAGTCTACGAGCAAGAATCAAAAACGTTGGAACCTGAAGGGGAGGTTTCCCCCACCTCCCCTCCTTACTCATACACTGAGTACTCTAATGAAGCTCCGGTACCCTCTACCAGCCCTTGCTCAATAACTGCAGCGAATGATTGGGGCAACGAGTACACCCTGCGAAGCACACCACCTGAAGACCTCCAACATAGCAAGTTGCACTACTTGCACTACTATGTAGATCATTGCCCATGTCATCAGACTGAGATTAGATTCACAAATAACCACCCAAGATGACAGAGAAACCCGACCCCTCACTTTCGTAGAGAAGGAACAAGCCCCTCGAGTACAGATATCGACCCAAGCCCTCCAGAGTCCCCCAAAATCAATCACTGGGAATAGCAACAAATGGTCAGCAGAAGACCAGATAGTGCTGGGGAAGGGCCGTCCACCCTTGCCCAGCCAATGCCCAGGTCTTATGCAATTCTGGCACTGCTAAACCCGGAAGCCCTGACTTTCCATATGCCACAGCCAGATAGCCCGCCACCAGTTGGACGAGCGGAACCGATAGAGGACATTACCTAGGAGAGAATAGCGGCATTCCAAAAGCCTGGACCTGACAGCCCACCACCTACTAGGCAAGCAGAATGACTAGAAAGTTTAACAAATGAAATGATGGTTTCAGTTGTACCCTTGACGATAAATGAATATCGACGAGGACTTTACAATGTTTTGGAAGAGAGCGAGGAGGAATACCTACCTGAGACAACCGGAGGAAGCGAGATAGAAGATGAACGCGATATCTTACAAACAGTCAAGGAAATGTTCTGATCATTATGAGCATATATGGTTGCAGCATACTGGAGGGAACCAATTTGGAAAAAGGTCAACGACGGTATGGACTCCACAGGAGACTTGTCCTCCTGCATGGTTGCAAACGGAACACGGTACACAAAAACCTGATACAGGGAAGACTGCCTGTATATCCCAAAAGGCCCCGCATAAGGAAATACAATGTTAAGGGAGTATGTCATCAGCGAAATCCACAACAAAGGCCACCACAGTATTGAATAAAACCTACGGTACGCTACTGAGTACCTATTTTGGCCTGAAATGCGAAAAGACTTCCGCGCGTATGTGGCCCAATGCCACACATGCCAGATAAATAAAGAACCCACAAAGTTACTAGAAGGAAAGGCTCAGACAATTATCCTACCATTCGAAATTTTCGAATCGATAGCCATTGATTTTGCAGGACCCTTCCATAATTCATGGCGATGCGACACAATCCTCCTTGCGATGGATAGATTTTTGGGATTCATGTGGCTTATACCTACAACTAAGCCAGTAACAGCAATAACAACTTGGGAACTTCTAGGCAAGAAAATATTTACACCCCATGGCTACTCAACGTCTCTGGTAACCGATCCTGACCCACGATTTGAGTCGCATGTGTGGAGACAGCAGTGTCGATCGCTAGGCATTGAGCATATCATGGCAGCAACAGGCCATCATGAAACGAATAAACAAGTCGAAAGGAAAATTCGAGAATTAAAGACAGCTCTTCGAAACCTGGTCAATGGAAGAGAAAACAATTTGTTTGATACCATACCAGAAACGGCAGCATACCTAAATGCAGGATGGTCTGAAACCCTCGGTATGTCACTATATAAAGCTATTTTTGGGAAAGACTACCTGCTACTTCTGCTAGTGAATTTCAAGAACTCTGCAGTACTGGCTGCCGACGAATTGTTGAACAGACACCAAGCAATCCATAATACGGCATTTAATGGTATCAAATTAGTGCAATTTAGGAGTACAAGAACGGCAGCAAAACGGCGCAGACACTATAAACCGATAGGGAAAGGTAACCTGCTGTTGGTTTATGGAAGCCTTTTCGTAACGCAATCAGGGCAAAGCAGTAAACTGCAACCGCGCAGGCGAGGACCATTCAAGATAATCAAATATGATGACCATACACAAAACTACACGGTAGAAATGGATGGCAGAATGTACAGGAACCTGTGAGCAACGTTCCACGCGTCTACTGTGAAACAATACCTCCCTAAAGACAATATCACCTTCCCCGGAAGAAGCCACGCAAAGCCGCCTCCAATTACAGTAAATGCGAAACCAGAATGGGAGCTCGAGGTTATATGAGACGACAGGAAGCGTTATGATCGCGACCAGTTTCTGGTGAAATGGGTGGGATATCCGGAAACAGAAAACAGTTGGGAACCTCTCGCACGATTAGAAAATGTGATGGAACTAGTAAATCAATAGTTGGAGGACAACAAACCAGAGGAAGAGCTACCCCCTACAATAAACCATGTAATGGTGGCATGGAGCCCAACCCGGCTGGAAATACAACACCTCTGTCCAGATACGGATGAAAGGATACAAGATGGATTTTGGTCAGCCCATTTTGAAAGCGATTTCGAAAGTATCGAAGACGAGAATCGGGTTATGGAAGATGAAGCAGCATACCTAGCTCAGCTGGCCGAGGGTGAGTACTGGGAATAACAAGAAAAAGAAATACAACATCCAACAGCCTTATGATGTCAAACTATGAGCAAGTACCGTGGAGCCTGTGCCATCAGCTAATGGGACGGTTGGTGAACTGAGACATTATCCCTAGACGATAGCTTACACAACGATTATTCATACATATTTGCAACAAATACCTAGATATAACAAGCGAGTCAACGGAAAGGATGTGGGGTGAAACAGGAGCTGACACATTCTGCTTTGGAAGCGGATGTTACCTGAGCAGAGAAAAATGTGAGATGTGCATAGAGACGGAAGAAACCAAGATTAAGTACCACCCACCTTCCCCTGAACACCTAAGTGAGGTCGACACCTAAGCGAGGCCAACACCAAAACATAAATACCACCCGCCATCCCGCAAATTCCTCCGGAAGAGAAAAAACCACACTACAGGACCTCCAAAACTGAAGAAAATCTTTACCCTCTTACAAACCTTTACCCTCCTACAAACCTTGTCCTAACGGAGAAATGTTGACCTACGAAGAAATAAGCATCAAGGGACGGCATACTATTGTAGACGAACTACTGCGCAGTGGAGCCATTCCACTAGAGGCTTACGGGAAAATATTTTACATCGACTGCTGTGATGACTCCAGGCATATCAATATCAAAACACAGGACTGGCAAGACTGGACAGTCGGAAACTACATCGACCTACCACACTACAAAGAATCAGGTTGCTTTGTACGCGAAGCGCCCTGCTAGGAGTGCTTGGAGAAATAGCTGGAAGGGGCGGAATGGATGTTGCAGGACAACATAAGATTGTTGTAAGATAGCGATGACGATGAGGATGGGTCTTATGGGGACTTTCAGGAGAATAGCGGGTTTACCGGCTGTTAGGATTTCCTTAGATTATGTTGTTTGGTGAAATTGTTATTTTATTTTGGGAGTGTAACCAGTATGGGTACTAGGTTATTTTATCTTGGTTTCACATTAGCGTTTAATACTTGTATTGTTTCATGTGCTATCGGGAGACACACACATTATTTTATGTTTGTTCCACAGGGTTGTTTGATGCTTGTATTGTTTCGTGTGCCATCGGTTGATACACACATTATTTTATGTTTTGTTTCACAAGTATCCTTTGATACTTGTATTGTTTCGTATGCTATCTGTTGATACACACATTGTTTGCAATATCACTCATACTGGAGATAAGCGATACGCTGTATTTAAAGACCACTGATTCCCGCAGTGGAAGCGGCAGAGTTCGACAGACAGTATTCTTAATATACTTGGTTGAACGGCTACTTCTTTGATCTCCTATTACACTCTGTTCAAAGCCTCCTTTAGTAAGTAGCGCTCGGTTCTTGTTGACCAAGAAGCCATCTGCTCCTATCGTACTACTACGTGACTATGGCCTGGCCCGAACACACTACAGCATAGTATTTATACTTCAGTATTGACCTGGCTTAGGTGTTCAGGGGAAGGTGGATGGTATTTATGCTCCAGTATTGACCTGGCTTAGGTGTTCAGGAAAAGGTGGCTGGTATTTAATTTCGGTTTCTTCCGTTTCCACTCACATATCACAATTTTCTGTGCTCAGGTAGTACCCGCTACTGAAGGGAAGAACATCCGATAGTGTTTCTCCCCATATTCATCCTGTTGATTCAGTTGTAATTTCAAGGCACTTGCTACAAATGTGTATGAATAATCACTGTGTAAGGTATCGTCCAGGGATAATATCACGGTTTACCAACAGTCTGATTAGCTGATGGTGCTGTCTCCAAGGCACTTGCCGTAATGTGTGCACACCTAGGGTGCTAATCATGCTTCGAGTACGATAGTAACAGGTAGCCAACTTGCTGGGCCAGAGGCGAGAGCGGTGTAGACTAAAGGTGGCTTCAGAGAGGTGTAATAGGAGATCAAGAAGTAACCGCTCAACCCAGTATATTAGAAATACTGTCAGTCGAAGTCTGCTGTTTCCATTGTGCAATCAGCAGTGTTTAAATACCAGCTCTCACTCATCTCCTGTATGAGCGATAACATAAAGCATTCAAAGTATCTAACGATATCTTTGAAACATAACAGTATCAAAGGATAGTATCAAATCAAATATAAAACAATCAAAGTATCAAGCGATACCTTTGAAACATAATAAGTATCAAACGATACTGTCAAATCAAACATAAAACAATCAAAGTATCAAGCGATACCTTTGAAACATAATAAGTATCAAACGATACTATTAAATCAAACATAAAACAATCAAAGTATCAAGTGATACCTTTGAAACCTAACAAGTATCAAACGAGACTATCAAATCAAACATAAAACAATCTAAGTATCAAGCGATACCTTTGAAGCATAACAAGTATCAAATGATACTATCAAATCAAACATAAAACAAGCAAAGTATCAAGCGATACCTTTGAAACATAACAAGTATCAAACGATACTGTAAAGCAAAACATAACCTAGTACCTGTACTGGTTACATTCCCCAAAACAAGACAACTGTTTAACCTAAAACAAAACTAATAATCCAGAAAATCAAAATTCTCAAAGAAATCCTCCTCGCCATGATGTACCTCCTTAAGGAGACTGTCGCCCAACATGTAATGAGGCGACAAACAAGAAGTGCAAACCGCAATTTTCATGAACTATCCACCCTCATACCAGGCCATGTCACAGTAGTCCTGCACTCCGACATTGCCCTCACAGGTCACATGCACGATCCCACAATCTTTGCAGTAAGAACAGTAAATTTTAGAGAAATATTCAGAAAATCGGATGTACCGCTGTTCACTAAGAGTCCCACAAGCTTATAGCACTGCCCCACACTAAGTTCCACATAGTTTAACGTTGTTATAGTTTCAGATAGGGACATGTTAGGTTCTAGAAGTAGTAGTCAAGTGCTGCGTCCTCTATTTCTTCGTCTTCCTCGCTGATCGATGGGAATTCGCTATCAAAGTAACCTGCCCAGAACCCTTCCTTTGCTGGTCCTTCATCGACTTCTACTCCAAAGCGGTGGGTGTCAGGCATTTCTGGTGACCAGTACCTTGTGGCCGGCCTGGTGATTCCTATCACGATATGTCGGATACTTGGTGGCATTCCTTCCTTGTTGTGTTCCCACCATTCCTTCACCAGTTCCATGCTTTGTTCGAGGCCTTGCAGAGGTTTCCAGCTGTCTTCACTTTGTGGATATCCTTTCCACTTCACTAGGAATTCGTTATCGTTGTATCGTTTTCTGTGGTCCAATATTTCTCCTTTATTAGAATTGCGGTAGGTCGAGTTTGGGCTCGTCCAGGGAATCTTTGGTCGTCATTTGGGTGGTAGCGTTTTACTGACGTGGAGTGGAAGACACCAGGGTCCTTGCGATAGGTTCATCCATCCAACTTGACTGCGTAGTTCTCGGTAAACTGATCGAATTCCAGTACTTCGCATGGTCCTCGCCAGCGAGGTTGTAGTTTCTTGCTTCTCCCAGGCGTCAATGCAAACAGTGCGCCATATACCAGGACCAATTCTCCAACTGCTATAGGCTTGTGAGGTCTTCTGCGTCGTGCCGCTGTAGTTGCACTTCAGTGTATGGCTTGCTTTACTGCCTGGAAAGCTAAGTTCCGATCGGTTTGGTTCCGGTTGAGGTAGTCATCCGAGGTAGGGATTGCTGAATTCTTGAAGAGGGTTACCAGAAGCAGGGAGTAGTTGCATCCATATATTATCTTGTATGGTAACATGTTGAGGGTTTCAGAAAAGCCAGCATTCAGGTATGCTGCCAGAGTAGTAAGGAGGGGTTCCCAGTTTGTCGGAGGTCTGTTGACCATATTTCTCAAGCTGGTCTTGAGGTTGTAGATTTTTTGTTCAACCTGTCCATTAGTCTCGTGGTGATCAGGTGCCACTTTGATGTGTTCGATTCCAAAAGATTTGCATGTCTGCTTCCACCAGTTAGATGCGAAATGAGGGTCAGCATTACGGATTATTGATAGTGGGTGGCCGTTAGGGGTAAAGATGTCTCATTCTGGGAGCTTCATTGTTCCTTCTGCCGTGATGGTGATGTTGGTCGGTATAAGGCACACACAGCTGCTTAATCGATTCACTGCTACCAGGACAAGGTGGAATCCATTTGACTTGTTGAAAGGTCCTGCGAAATCAATGGTAATCGACTCGAACACATCAGAAGCTGGGTCAAGCGTTTGGGTCCTTCCTTCTGCTCCATGGGTCGGTTCCTTATTGGTTTCCCAGCTGTCACACTGCTTCACATAATCACAAAAGTCCTTTCTCATCTCAGGCCAGTAGACATATTCCATCGCATATTGGAGGTTTCGTTCCGCACTATGATGTCCTTTGCCATGTGTCTCGTACATGATATATTCTGGTAGGGTCTTTCCATTGAACACCTGTCCTTTGGGGATAAAGAGGCAGTGTTCACCATAATGGGTCCTCATGTATAGCATTCCGTCTGCTATGTAGGCTCCTTCCAGGTCTCCTTGTCCAGCGCCCCTCATAACTCATGAGTAGATTGGTTCATGTCGGTATCTAGCTACCATCTGTTGTCGGAAAACACTCTGCATTTCGCTTGATGTATCACTGACGTCTTGTTCATCTTCAATCTGTTACACTCTGGTCGTTGTCTGTCCTGTATCTTCTTGTTCTTCTAGGACATCATAGAGGGTACAACAGTAGGCGTCTATTGGGGGAGGTACAACTGAGACGATCGGTTCATTGTTGTAGATGCTAAGTGGTCCTCTATACAGGGGGCCTGCTGTAGGTAGACCTAGTGAGCCCAACGGAGGGGTCGCTCTGTGGGTTTCTATTGCTGGGATAGCAGGGTGTCGTTGAGGTTGAGGACTTAGGAGGGTCACTGGAGGTTGCGTCAGTTCATCAGACAGTGCTGCCACTGCCTGGGACATGTGTTCATCCCATTCAGAGCCATATTCAGTACTACCGATAGAGGGGAGCCTGATTTCCCGTGTCTCGGGTTGGGGGCAAGCGTGCGATTCCCAGAACCGCATTGAACAAGCTGGGGAGGTAGGAGAGGTTTTGTGAGCCATTGATGTACTTGCTATTGAAGGGTCTTCATAGGAGGTGGAGTCAGAGATATCATCATCCTCAAGGGTGTGATCAAGGACCAGTGGTGGAGTCAGGTCATCAGAGTCTTCAAAGATGCAGGAGAGTGCATCTGCTAAATAGTTCTTTCATCCTGGGCTGTACACCACCTTTGTATCATATTTGCTTAGCTCACTTATCCAGCGAGTCCTCCTTCGGCCAGGGATCTGGTCAGTCTTCAGATTTACCAGGGGTTAGTGGTCTGTAATAACAGTAAATTAGGAACCCATAACCATGTGGTTGAAAGCTTGGAGTGCACTGCTAGTGCCTCCTTGTCTGTGGTAGCATAGTTGGTCTATGAGTTTGTAAACTTCCGACTGTGGAGTACTGCTGGGCAGGCTGTTTCATGCGTTGGTCCCTGGCCAACCCATGCTCTGACCCCAATATCCGAGGCATCAGTTATTAGCCATGTGGGGTCTTCTGAGTTATAATTTATTGGTCTGATCACCTCTGCTTGTTTGATCAGTTCTTTGATGTTGGACAATGCTTTATCATGTGTGTCGGTCCAGAGAAACACTGCTTTGCCTGTCAGATCTGTAAGGGGTGCCATGACAGTAGCATGGTGTGGTAGGAATTGTGCGATATAGTTTACCAAACCCAGGAATTGCTGTAGTTCCGTCTGGTTTCTTGGTGTGGCCCATTCTCCAATTGAAGCAAGTTTCCCAGAGGAGGCATGAATCCCTTCCTCGTCTATAACATGTCCTAGTACTTCCAGTGATTTCGCAAATAGGGTTGACTGCTTTCTGCTGGCGTAAAATCCTGCCTTCCGCAGTCATTTCCATACATCTCTGATATGCTGTATATGCTCTGTTTCCGTGTCCCAATAGATGAGAATATCGTCAATATAAACCCATGCAAAGTGGTGTAGAAAGTCGCTAAGTAGGTCCTCCATTATGTGCATGAAGGTGGAGGGTCCATTCATGTTGCCTTGCAACATGACCTTACTTGCAAACCCGCCAAAAGGGGTTTTGAAGGTATTGAATTTCTCATTTCCTGGCCCAACTCGGGTCTGGAAGTAGGCATCACTAAGATCTATCTTGCTTCGGATCTTGCCCTTCCCACAGCATTCAGGATCTGTGTCTGGTTTGGGATCGATGAGCTATCCATAACCGTGTTGTTATTTCATAGTTGCAAATCCACTGGTAGTCTGATTCTTCCATCAGATTTCGGCTGAACTAACATGGACGCTGCTCCTGGAGATTGGGTCTGGTAGATAACTCTAGTTCTTAATTTCTCATTTATCCAGTCACAGAACTTTCCTTTGTATGCTTCAAGTATAGTCTATGTCGGTTGGTTTTGGAGGTCTGTTGTATCCTTTAGGCCAATGTGGTGGTTCACCTTTCTAAGGGGTGGCAAGGTCTCCGGAATCTTCTCTGAGAATACATCCGCAAGCTCGGTTAAGATTTTCTGCTGTTCAGGTTCGCAAATAGCGGCTCTGAACTCTGCACTTGTTGGTTTGCATAGCACTCGGACTCTTTTCTCGGGGAGTTCAATCGCTGCCTCTCCATATCGGATAACAGCCCTGTGCTGGGTCAGGAAAGTCATCTCTAGTAGCGCATTATATTTCGCAAAATTCACAACCATCATCTTTTGGTTCAGTAACCTAGCCGAACCAAGCTGGATGGTTACTTCACAAGCCTTATGGCTTGTTCATCGTGATCCCTTCATGGCCATGTTCACAGTGACCGGTGTTTTCATCAGGTGAGTTGAGATGCCCTGGGTTGTGACAAAGGTGTTGCTAATGATGTCTGCGCCCACTGCTCTAGCGTCAAACAATACCCTGGTACATGCGCTTTTAATCAAGACAGTTCCTGCCAATGCTTGGTGCTGGTAGAGAGTAGGGGCTGGGACAGTTCGGTAGCACTCAATATCAGTCTCCGCATCTGCTGAGTTGATCTCCACCTCCTTGAACTCCTGTGTCTCAACCTGGTTGGCTGATGTTTCTGTCTTAATCTGTCATTTGGTATGGCAGTCTTGCGCCATGTATCCCTTCTTTCCACATTCAAAGCGTTCTCCCTTCTTCTTTCATTTCTGTTTGGCATTTCTGGGGATCTTTTTCTGGATTTGTTTCGTCTTCCTCTCCTGCTGATGAGGCTTCTCTTGTGCTCTCCCCTCTCGCTTTGCTGTACTTTGCTTTCCATAAGCACCGGTTTCATGCAGGATCGCATCCTGTTATTCTACATTCGCAATGATATCACCTATGTCATCGTCTTTGCGTTCTCTTGGTTCTACCACTTGTCTAAGTCAAGTATCCATGGTGTCATAGAATCTTTGCTTCAGAGCATAATTGTTAACTATGAGTTCAGGCATTCGTCCACGGTACGTTAGGAGCTCTGTAGCGATCTTTGTGATCCTTTCGGTTCTGCTATTCCATACTTGCTGAATGCTGTTAAAGGCATTATATAGTTCTTCTCGGTTTCTGCTCGACTGGAATCGTTTCCACAGGTATTCCAGCACGGTCTGTCCACTGATGTAGTCTTTATCGTCCCATTTGTCCATGCATTGGTGGTATACTTCCAAGTCAGCTTCTTCACAGAAAGCTCCGACATAGAGTCCTGTTTTCTTCCCGGATGTTTTGATTCCCTGTGTAAGCAGGTACTGGTGTATCAAGGTTCCCCATCGCTTGAACACTCCAGGTTTCAGGTTGTCTCCCTTTCCGTGGAACTTCTCAGGTAGCAGTAACTTTATTATTTGTTTCTTTCCTGGCTGGTCATCAGCACTACCAGTTGGGGGTACTGGTGGAGGTGGCGGAACTTCTGAGCTAGACATATCGGATTCGCTTTCCTTGCTTTCACCATCCTCTGTTCTAGAGGGGTTCTTTGGTGATAGTGGGGGGTCTTCTGATATCTCGACTTGTTCTTCATTAGGTTGTTCTAAGGTTCCTGAAGCCTGGTTTTTTGCAAGCTGCCTGGCAGCTTCGTCAGAACTGAACTCTTCCCTGTCCTTTAGTTCCTTAGGTTGTCTGGGGCGTTCTAGCCCTTTGTGTAGGACTTGCTTCCCACTCCTCGTCCTGAGGGGTTCAATAGTATATACCCGCGAAGCCAACCGCTGAGGGTTCTGCCGCTTCCAGCTGCTAGCGTTTCTTGGTCGACGTCTGTAGGCTAATCATGCCTCGTCCAGGTACAACATTTGTAACCACTTGCCGAGGTTAAACAAATGTAATGTGTTTACACCTACGGTGCTAATCACGCTTCGAGTATGATAGTAACAGGTGGCCTACTTGCTCGGCAAGAGGAGAGAGCTGTGTAGACTATAGAGGCATTGAAGGGGCATAATAGGAGATCAAGAAGTAACCATTCAACCAAGTATATTAGAAATACTGTCAGTCCAAGTATGCTGTTTCCGTCGTGGAATCAGCAGTGTTTAAATACAAGGTCTCACTTATCTCCAGTATGCGCGAGAACATAAAACATTCAAAGCAACAAACGATACCTTTGAAACATAACCCGTATCAAACGATACTATCAAATCAAACATAAAACAATCAAAGTTTCAAGCAATACCTTTGAAACATAACAAGTATCAAACGATACTGTAAAACAAAACATAACCTAGTACCTGTACTGGTTACACTTGCTCATAGTTTGATATCGTAAGGCTGTTGGATGGTATGTGTTGTTTTCCTT
This sequence comes from Tuber magnatum, assembly GCA_003182015.1. NCBI lineage: Eukaryota > Fungi > Ascomycota > Pezizomycetes > Pezizales > Tuberaceae > Tuber > Tuber magnatum. Next base: position 231,696 of record PYWC01000070.1, on the reverse strand, counting down.
GTTATTCCCAACATTTGGCTCTGGCTAGCCGCTCTAGGTATGCCGCTACATCTTCCATGATCCGCTTCTCATCTTCGCTGCTTTCGAAATCGCCTTCAAAGTGGGCTGACCAAAATCTGTCTTGTATCCTTTGATCTGTGTCTGGGCGGAGTTTCTAGATTTCTGGTAGGGTTGGACTCTACGCTACCGTCACATGGTTTATTGTAGGGCGTCACTCATCCCCTGGTTTGTTATCTTCCCACTATTGGCTTACTGAGTCCAGGGCATTTTCCAATCCCTGGAGGAGTTCCCTGATATTTTCCTTTTCCAGGTATCCCACCCATTTTACTAGGAACTCTTCGCAATGATACCTTTTCCTGCGGTCTCATATGGTTTCCACTTCACACTCTGGATTTTGGTTAACCACGATCGGAGGTGGCTTTGTGTAACTCCTTCCAGTAAAGATGGTATCGTCCTTAGGGAGGTATTGTTTCACAGTGGATGTGGAGAATGTCGCTTGCCGGTTTCTATACATTCTGCCGTCTATTTCCACCATATAATTTTGCGTACATTCATCATATTCAATTATCTTGAATGGTCCTCACCAGTACAGTTGCAATTTCCTACCTCATCCCAATTCCGTTGTGAAAAGGCTTCTATAAACTAAGAGCAGGTTACCTTTCGCTATCGGTGTGTGGTGTTTGCGGGATTTGGCCACCGTTCTTGTACTCCTGAATTGCGCCAATCTGCGAGCATTGAATGCCGTGTTCCGGATTGCTTGGAATCTGTTTAACAATTCATCAGTGGCCGGTACTGCGGAGTTCTTGAAATTCACTAGCGGGAGTAGCAGGTAGTTTTTTCCAAAAACAGCTTTATATAGTAACATACTGAGGGTTTCTGACAATCCTGTATTCACATATGCTGTCGTTTCCAGTATGGCCTCAAACCAATTGTTCGGTCTTGCATTGACTAGATTTCGCAGGGCTGTTTTCAATTCTCGAATTTTCCTTTCGACTTGTCTATTCGTCGCATGGTGGCCTGGTGCCACCATGATGTGTGCAATTCCTAGCGATCGACACTGCTGTCTCCACACATGTGATCCAAACCATGGGTCTGCATCGCTCACTATTGACGTTGGATAGCTGTGGGGTGTAAACATTTTGTTGCATAGCAGTTCCCAGGTTGTCATTGCTATTACTTCCTTGTTTGTTGATATGAGTCATGTAAATCCCGAGAACCTACCTATGGCTACTAGGATCGTGTCGTATCCCCATGAATTGTGGAATGGTCCCACAAAGTCAATGGCTATTGATTCGAAAATCTCCAATGGTAGGATAATTGTTCGGGCCTTTCCTTCTGCTAACTTTGTTTGTTCTTTGTTTGTTTGGCAGGTGTGGCATTGCATCACGTATGCTCGGAAATCCTTGCCCATTTCGGGCCAGAACAGGTACGCAGTAGGGTACTGCAAGTTCCACTCTGCACCGTGATAGCGTTTGTTGAGGATCTCGAATATAACGTACTCTCTCAGTGTCGTATTTCCGAAGGCGGGACCTTTCAGAATATACCAACTTTCTTCTACATATCGAGTTTTAGCGTATGGCATTCCATTTGCGATGATGTAGGAGGCTAAATCTGCTGCGGAGTTCATATTCTCATTGATCTTTTTCCATATCGGTTCTTTTTGGTATGCTGCAATCCTGTGTGCGCAGAATGTCCCAATCATTTCATTGATTGTCTGTAGTGTGTCACGCTCGTCTGCTACTTCGCTTCCTCTGGTTCTTTCAGGTTGGTCATCCTCCTTGTCGTCTTCCAAGGCATTGTCTAGTCCCCGCTGATATTCACTCATCGTTGGGGGTATTACCGAAACCATGGTTTCATCACTGAGGTTTTCCAATCGTTCTGTACGTCTAATCGGTGGTGGGCTGTCTGGGCCTGGCATTTGGAATGCCGCTATTGTCTCGTAGGTAAGGCCTTCTATTGGTTCCGTCTGTCTGACAGGTGGCGGATTGTCTGGGCCTGGCATTCGGAATGCCGGGGCTTTGGGGTTCAGCAGTGCCAGGATTACACAGGACCTGGGCACTGGCTGGGCAAGGGTGGATGGTCCTTCCTCCGCGCTATTTGGTCTACGGCCCACTCCCTGTTGCTGTTTCCAATCATTGATTGCCGGGACCTCCGGAGGGCTTGGGTCAATTTCTGTACTGGGAGGACCCGGACCTTCACTGGGTGGGCGAGGAGTTGGTTTGTATTGCCGCCTGGGGTAGTTATTTGTGAATTTGATTTCGGTTTGGTGGTATGGGCAATGGTCCACATAATAGTACGAGTAGTGGAGCTTGCTATATTGAAGCTCCTCGGGTGGTGTGCTGCGGAGGGTGCATTTGTCAGCCAAGTCATTTTCCACAGTGATCGAGCAGGGGCTTCCAGGCGGCACAGGTTCCTCATTGGGGTACTCCCTAGATGAGTATGGAGGGGAGGTAGCGGAGATGGTTTGCTTGGGTTCCATTGTGCTTGACTCTTGCTCGTAAACCGCGTTATCTGAGATGTTATCAGCTTCTTTTGTATAATCGTGGACATAGAGTGGGTTCAAGTCTGATTCTCCCTTATAAATCTGGGAAAGGGTATCAGCTAAATAGTTCCTGCTTCCCATTACGTAGACTATCTTTGCATCATACTTTCCTAAGGCACTGAGCCATCTGACTTGCTTTCTACTTGGGTTCTTCGCAGTTCATAGATGTGTCACGGGCTGGTGGTCCATTACTATAGTGAAGGAATTTCCCATTAGTACATTGTGGAACCGGTTAAGCGCTTCCACTATCGCTAAGGCCTCTTTATCGGTGGTTCCATAATTTGTCTGTGCATTGGTAAATTTCCTGCTGTGTAACGCAGCTGGTCGAGCCATCTCATAACTGGATCCCTGGCCCACCCTTGCTCCAATTCCTAAATCTGATGCGTCCGTGATTAGCCAAATTGGCTCCTTGCTTCGTATATCTATTGGTTGCATGACTTGGTGATCGATAATTCGCTTCCGGACCATCTTCAATGTGGTTTAGTGGGTGGTTGTCCATATGAATTCGGCGTTTCCCTTTAAGTCCGTTAATGGTACTGTTAGGGCAGCATGGTGTGGGAGAAACTGGTCAACATAATTCACTATTCCTAGGAAATGTTGTAGTTCCTTCTTGTTTTTTGGTGTTTCCCATCCTGCGATGGATGACATTTTTTGGGGAGAGGCATGGATTTCTTTCTTGTCTACTATGTGTCCTAATACTTCCAGCTTAGCTACGAAAAGTACTGACTTCTTCTTTCTCACATAGAATTTTGCCTCTCTGAGTCTGTCACATACTTGGCATATGTGTTTTTCATGCTCTTCTGGTGTGTCCGAAAATATGAGAATACTGTCAATATATACCCATACAAAATGATGTAAGAATTCGCTTAGGAGGTCTTCTATTATTCGCATAAAGGTTCCTGGTGCATTCATGTCTCCTTGTAGCATTACTTTGCCAACAAACCCTCCAAATAGGGTTTTTAATGAGTTGAACCTAGCGCTGTCCTTGTCCACTCATGTTTGAAAATATGTGTCGCTCAGGTCAATCTTACTCCTGCATTTTGCTTGTCCAATGCGGTTTAGGATCTGCTGCTGGTTGGGGATAGATGGACTGTCCATTATTGTGTTGTGATTTTGAATTTTCAAATCCACCAGGGGGTGGATCCTTCCATCTGATTTGGGTTGTACACACATTGGTGCTGCTCCGGGAACTTGCTGTCATACAATTACCCCGGCTCGCAACTTCTCGTTAATCCAGTTCATGAGCTTTTCCTTGTATGCTTCTGAGACCAAGCAGGTTGGTTGGTTTCGTAGGTCAGTTGAGTCAGTGCGCTCAATATGGTGGTTGATTTTTTGCACCGCGGGTAGTGTTTCAGGAACCTTGTCTGGGAATACATCACTGTATTCTTCCAACAAGGTCGCCAATGTGGCATCTACAACACTTGCTCGGAGCTCCCCGCTTGTTGGCTTGCAAAGCACTCGCAGTTCGTCATCAGGAAACTCCACTACTGTACCCCTACACCTGATGAGGGTATTGTCTCCTTTTAGGAATGGCATTCCAATCAGGGCGTCGTATTTTGCCTAGTTTCCTACCTACATCTCCTGATTCGTCCATTTCTTTTTTCCAATCCCTACCGTCAGCCCACACTTCTTGTGCCTTGAGGAGTGGGAACCTTTCATTGCCATGTTGACTGTTGTTGGTTGGGGTAGGGGTTCTGTGGGTATGCCATGGGTAGAGATAACGGTAGTGCTAATTATGTCGCACCCGATCGTTCCCGTATCGAATAGTATCTTTGCTGGATGGCCTTCTATGTGAATTGTTCCTTCCACCACTTCACGGGCTTTAATAGCCAGTGTTGGTTGCGTTCAGAGGCTTTCCATTTCCCCTGAGTTAATTTCTACATTGTCGTATTCGGTTGCTTCCATATGGTTTGTGCTCATATCTCATTTTGCCAGTTTCTCTTTTCCTTTCTTAGCATAGCAGTCCTTTGCATAGTGCCCCTTTTACCTGCATTTGAAGCATGTGCCTTCCTTGTGTTGTTTCTGTTTCTTGTCCTTTTTGTCTTTCGAACCTTTGCAGTTTGGTTGTTCCTTTCTTGTGTTATCACATGATAACGATCCTTTGCTGCCCCTCTGCTCGGGTATGTGCATCTGGTAAACTCCTGCCTCATACCAGATGGCATCCTTGCATTCAGCTCATTTGACAATCCTGTCAAACAAATCTCTATCCTCTTCCATGGGTTCTACCTCCTGGTGTAGTCAAGGATGCATTGCTTCATATAGCCTCTACCGCAGTGTGTACTGGGATACCGTCCCAGCAGGCAATTGTCCATGGTACATCAAGATATCCGTTGCCACGAGTGTTATCCTGTCTGTCTTTCCATTTCGGACTTGTTGGATTTTCTTGAACTTCTTATACAGTTCTTCCATATTTCGTGAGGACTGGAATCTGTCCCCAAGGTATCTTGTCAGGGTTGTTCCTTGTATTTTCTCTTTGCTGTCATAGTGGTTCATTCCTTGATGATACGCTTCTTCTGCTTTTCCTGTACCGAAACTTCGGAATTATGCTCCACTTCCTGCCTTTGTCTTATCCACGTCATGCAAGGCGAGGTATTGGGATGTGGTTGTTACTCCACAGTCAAAAGCTTCAGGTTTTAGGTCTTCTTTTTCGCCTGGGAATGTGGGTGGTAATGGAAGTTTGACCTTAGGTCCTGGTCGTCCGGCCCCTGGGCTGGGTGGCGCGGCGGATTCACCCTTAGAGATACTGTGGTTAGACTCCTCATTGCTGGAGCTGTCATCTGACGAACTATCTGCAGAGTCACTTGGGGGTTCGTCGAGGGGTTCTGCTGCTACCAAGTGATCTGATTGTTTCTCGTCGCTATCTTCCTTCTTTGGGGTCTGTTGAAGTAAGCTATCATTCTTTGCTGGCTGTGCCGGTGCCTTCTCTTTGCTGGGGCTTGGGGGGAAAAGCCCAGCAAGGCTTGTTGCTGTCTTTGCTAACTCATCAGTCGATTCGCTGAATGTCTGCTTGGCAAAATCCTGTGCCAATTGTCTTTCTGCTTCGTCTATTGAAAAATCGCTCTTTGGCCCCTTCAGCTTCTTGGGTTACCTTCTTTTGGTAAGACCTTCTCGTAGGACCTGCTTCCCACTTCAAGTCTCTGGTGACTCAATGGTGTCGTGTTGGTGGAGCTGAACCTTTTGTGGTTCTGGCACTCCCCACTGCTAGCTTCAGTTGGACACTTCATAGGTTGATCAGACCAGGTCCAGGCAGGTTTCTAACCACTTGCTGAGATTAAGAAAATGTAACATGTTCAGGCTGGGCCCTAGTCATGAGGCGGTACGATAGGAGCAGATGGCTTCTTGATCAACAAGCAGCGAGCGCTGCTTACTAAAGGAGTCTTCGAACGGGGCATAACAGGTGATCAAAGAAGTAACCGTTCAACCAAGTATGTTAAGAATACTGTCTGTCGAAGTCTGCTGTTTCGATCGTGGAAATCAGCAGTCTTTAAATACAGCATATCGCTTATCTCCCGTATGAGCGATATTCCAAAACATTATGTGTATCTACCGATAGCACGTGAAACAATACCAGTATCAAATGATACTGTTAAACGCAACATAAATCATTGTGTGTATCAACCGATAGTACATGAAACAATACAAGTATCTAACAATACTGTGAAACGCAACATAAAATATTGTGTGTATCAACCGATACCACATGAAAGAATACAGGTATCAAATGATACTGTGAAACCCAACATAAAACTAACCTACTACCCGTACCGGTTACATTTTTCCTATCTCACCACACATTACCACCACAAATTAATATCTTACAAGCTGTGCTATCACCAAGTCTCCCAATTGGAGTCCAGAGATCAGAGACATGTAAGTCTTGACCTCAACCTTTCTTTCATAATAGTTGATGCTCTTCATAAGTTCATATAAAATGGCAGTTATCATTTGCATTAAAGGTACACTCATCTTGAGTAACCATTATAATGGATTCTAATTGGCTGGATAGGAGTTGCTTGTTTGTAATTGGATCGAGACTATTGTCCCATTCTCTAAGTACTGGCTTAACCTCTTTAAGAAAGGGTGAGAACTCCTTTTTTCTATAATGTTTGACATCCTCCCACTTATGCCTATTATTGCAGATACCTTTCCGTACCTCTTTCTACTTGAAGCCTAGCTTTCAAAGTCAATGGCAACTACTTCAACTACTAAGTGTTTTTTGAATATCGCATACAATTTGTCCTCTTACTAGTGGCAGTACCACATCATTTAATTCTGCCAAATGATGACTGATTACTTGAACCATTCCTATTAAGTCAACAGCTACAGTTTTGTCACTCAGATTCAACACCATTGCTGGATAATACCAGAAACTAACTTTCACCAGTATAAGAGATATACTCTTGTACAGCCAATAGGGTACTCTCCTCCTCAAGCCAGCTGGTTATTTTGGAATTCTTTCCATATCCTGGCTACTTTATGTATTGATTCTTAATGCAGTTAACCCCATTTTGCTGGCTTTCTCTCATGAGCTGATAACCTTTTTGATGTTATGAATATCTTGTGTGTGAATTGCTAGCCTTGAGGTGGGAGGAAGTTCAACTTTTCTTAATATTCATAGCCATTTTGCAAGAGTCCTTGTATACAATACAATATTGGGATCTTCCTGATATTGAATAAGACTACTGCTCCTAAGGATTGGGGTCTTTGGCTGTTGCCCATGAAGAGCAGATATTGCATGAGGAAATGAACTCCATTGCTGTTGTAGTAGTACTGGAGGCTCTAGATTGACTGTCTCATGACTTTGCTGAGCTAAGAGTTATTATCTTTTGTGCTATTTCTGTGATTGAAGAGTACTTGGACATGGTGTAGAAATAGCTGGGGCTTCTGGCTCTGCATTTTAGAGATTTTGTTGTAGCTGCATATCGGATCCTAATTCATCTCAGGATTGAGATTGAGCAGTATTCTCCAGGGCTGCTAAATGAGTTCTCTCTCTGCAAGTTTGAATTCATAATATTGATGGGTTGACATAATCTGACTGATTTTTATTCGCATTGCCATTAAGGCCACTGAGATGATGATTTGGTGTCTCCTAAGATGCCATTTGTTGAATTGATCATGTTGTCAAAATAGATAATTTAATAAGAATGAAAAGTGTTGTGATAGCCAAATCAATTTTCTCAACTAAATTACATAATTAGAGACTAAATAATGAAAAAAAAAAAAAAGTATTCTAGTCATGGAAATTGAACACATTGGGAGTAATTTTAACCCTAAACATGATGCCAAGGTGTCCCCCGTTGCATCAATCGAGGTGTTGTGCACCGGTGGCCGGAACCATATCTCTACCGGGTTTAAATCGCCACTAACCTAATTAGCACCCCCGACAGTAACAGTCCAAAAATGCAAGTGCAGCACAAACCTACGGTACGCGCCCACACCCGACAGAGCTAAACGAGCGATCTGCCCAATACCTACCAGGAAGGGCTATCCGCGAGGTTAGCGCGTTTACCGATATCAACGAATTTTAGCGCTGAATTAAGGATTTCTCTGACAGAAGGACCTCCACCCCAATCGTTCATGGGCTGCTTTAGTCTGTTTACCCCCTGAAAAGGCACAAATTTTGCTCAATGAGCTGCTATTCTTCTCGCCAATTAGGAATTGTGTGCTGTGCATTCTTTAAGATAGGTTATCTTTCGTCACAGGTATTTGAGGACAGGATTCTGGACATCGGATGGGATATGGAGAGGTCAAAATACAGTTCTGGATTGGGGGTTGTGACGGGAAACCCTTAAGCACATCATAATATTATTATTTAATAAAGAGTGCTCAAACCTCATTGACCCTTGGGATTGTGGAATGCACCTAAAGTTGCAGAAAGTTTACCGCCGAACAAATGGCATATTCGCAGATTTAAGTTTTGAAATTCCATCCGGGTCCATTCATACCACTTTTTTGTCCGCTTTCCGAAATAGACATGGGCAGAGCTGTAATCTTGCCATCCCCCGCCGTCCAGCATCTCCCCAGGCCGTCAATCGCCATCCTACCCTGACCCCTGAAAGTTACTGTCTCACTCTGTCGGGCCCGCCATCTGAGATAAAGGCTGCCGGCCTACGATGTCACTGACCGGGGTGGGCTGCTAGAGGCTGTACCGTGCTAGCCGGGAAGTTGAGACACTATTTGTTCAAAATTACGTTATCTTATTCATGTACGGTGGTGTGACTGTGTTGGTCATGTGACACAGTCACATGACCTATTATTATACTAGATGAATTCTGGCAGGTTCTAGAGATTTCCTTAGTATGGGGTAGTGTTTGTATAACCATAGAAGGGTATAAATAGGAGTGTATTTTTCCTTCAGTTAGATAGATCATGCAAGGTTGAATTAATGTTTGAGTCTTAAAGATATATCTTATTTATCATGTCTACTGCACTATTATAAGTGCAAGTGACTTAGATGCAAATATTCTCAGATTATGAGTCTAGGTGTATGAGATCTTCCGCAAACCTAAACACAATATACCAGCAGGCTATAGGACCACTCTGAGTGAGCATATACCATTCATTCTCCTTCCAAACATCTCCTTCAATAAAGTCACACTGCTTAGACAGTACTTTGATGCTTTAGAATTCTGAACTTGTTCTTACTATAGTGGAAACTATCCTTGGTTAGTTGATTATTTTCTTCCTGCCTGCCTTCAGTGAAAAATACCTCAACAGGTGACACGGTAATGGTCTTTGGAAACTAAGTGGGATAAATCTCTCTTGGTGTTACTTCAAACATGAATGCCCTAGACAACAGACGAGGCAAACCAGCATCATCACAATTAGATATATACTATAATAAATTAGAAGGTTGACTGATACAGAATTCGTATTCGAGCTCTCCATTACTGACTTCCCAAAACTACAAGGATAAGGGAGCTACCAGACATGGGCTCAGGCCTGGCTAGTTGCCTTTGAAGTTCTTGGACAATTCTAGGTAGTACTTGGAAGTGAGTAAAAACTGAAGATTTCTACAATAGAAACAGCCAGTAATGCAACAAAAGTTAAAGCATGGAAGATAAAGAACACAAAAGCTAGATTCTATCTCTATCAAGCTATAAACTCCATCTACTATGCTGACATTTTCACCAAAAACACAGCTGTAGAAGTTTGGCAAGGCTTTAAAGACTGATTCAACAAAGACACCCCTGCTACTAATATGATGCTACTTGAAGGCATTTGGAAAACCAAACTGGTTTCTACCCAAACTATCTCTGACCATGCTATAAAGTTTGAAACAGCATGGGACCACCTAGCCCAACAATACTCATCTTTTGCAAGTAGCGGTGGAGTGGCTGGTGAATTCCAAACTGCCATATGAGTATAGACACAAGCATAAGAAGTCAAGGGTACTATCTTCTTACTATCCATAAATAAATTGAACTCTGATCTATATAATGTCTTATCAGCAAAAAAGACAACCAGATATATGGACATTCGTGATCACTTGCTAAGCAGGGTAGCTGAGAAAAGAGAAAGTAAAAAGAAAGCAAAAGTATTATTGGTATCTTCCACAAAAACAGAAGAACTGCACATGGTGCTCAGCAACAGGTATGAAAAGTAATACCCATAACATCAAGATATGTCAAGGTCTTTCATAGGAAAAGGCCAAAAAGAAATGAAATAAGAAATCAAATACTACAGGTATTACTGATATTGTCATTACTGTTCTGACAGTAAAAGCTAAAAAATATAATGTGTATGAATACTAGGTTATGTTTTATATTTCGTTTTATAGTATTGTTTAATACTTATTATGTTTCAAAGGTATAACTCAATACTTTGAATATTTCATTTTTTATTTCACTGTATTGATTGATACTCGTTATGTTTCAAGGATATTGTCAGATACTTTGAAAGAGATTATGTTATCACTCATACTGAAGATAAGTGAGAACTTGTATTTAAAGACTGCTGATTCTATAATAGAAATAGCAGACTTCAACTGACACTATTTCTAATATACTTGGTTGAATGGTTACTTCTTTGATTCTGCACTACACTCTCTCGAAACCTTTTTTAGTAAGCAGTGCTCACCTCTTGTTGATCAAGAGGCCATCTACTCCTATTGTAATATCATATGAATACGACTCTAGTTTGAATACATTATAAAGAGACAAAGATATGATTCCTAAGTATGATACAGGTGTAGACAGAAAATTACCAGGTTGTATAAGGAAAGTAAATCACCAAGAGGCACACCACTTTATATAACAAAGGAAACACCTCTTCTGACAAATTCCAACACCCCTAACTTCTTCCTTATATGAAGCCACAATCTTCTATCAGTTTCTATAAGTTTCTGTTATGCAGCACCTCAGCTAAGCAACCATTTCAACTATTAGATAACTGTTCAGACCCACACTCCCCTATATGCCACCAAAAACGCAATACTGTTGTACTTTCATCAGATGGTAATAACAGAGGATAAGAAAAAGGAATGGTGATAGTTACTACATAGAGATCCTATAATATACAAATTGTCATAAGGTTCAATGCAAAAGCATATGCAAACTTAGCTAATATTGTCTAGCGGTTAGATGAGCAGTTTGTTTCTGTATTAGAAAATCAGTCTACACTTCTTGCTTTAGATCTTTTTGGTACCCACAAGATAGATGAAATTCTTGACACCTTGCATGCTAATGATATCACTATTAGTATTATTCCTAGGGGTTGTATATCTCTTATACAATCTTGCAATATTTTTATCAACAGACTATTTAAAAATATCTTAAATGAAATTCTCACATACCTGTGAAAAAAATACAACTGACCTAGACTAGAAAGCCCTAGAGGAAAAATATGATATCATAGAGGAAGAGGAAGAGAAACTACTATTAGGCAGAGAGAAACTAACTGGTAGTATGGTGGAAAGAAGAGAGGTACTTATGACATGGACCATAGGTGAAGCATAACAGTACTTTTCAACAGAGTAGCAAGAGGTTGTATGAAAGAATTTCTGTGTACTAGGTTTGTCTCTACCTGTTGATTGCACCTGTCACTATAGAATATCAGTAAAAGGTTTGGATAAAGTATTCCTAGTGGCGGGATTAAAGGGTTAGAGTAGTGAAAAGACTTGTGATAGTGCAGATAGTATTCTAGAGAATGAGGTTGAGCTTGATGAGAAAGAGAATGATTTTGATGTATTCTATAAAGAACACTTGTATTATGAAATGATATTACGCAATATAGCTTGACAAGACATATCTAAATTTGACTGCTCAGCACAAGTGATAATTATTTGACTTTTTTATGGTACTGCTGAACTTATATACTAAATATAAAAGATAGAGCAAAGACTACCATCTGGCATTTCTGGCAAATGGTACACTCATGTCTATAAGGTTTCTGTACCCTGGCATGGCAATAGTCCAAATCATGATTATCTCAACAACTCTGTACAACCATAGCCCCATCACACTCTCATCTGTGTTAGAGCAGACAGAAATTGAGAAATTTATGCCCTATATAAATATACAGATATGGGGTATAATAAAATTTCCAAGCTTAAGAAGCTCTCCAAGTCAACGGTTTCCACAGTGATAAAAAAGGCTGAAAATCATGATGGCAATACCCATGATACTCTCAGAGCTAGCAGACCAATAAAGATAACTGATGTCAAAAAGAAGATCATACTTGATATTATTGATGCTAAACCTCATTGAGCACTAAGGGATATTACCCAAAAAGCTAATATTGGTCTTGAAAAAGATTCTATCAACAAGATCTTTGGGGAAACTGGTTTTAAGCTTAAGATATCAAGGAAAAAGCATTTTTGGAGAAAAACACAGAAGGAGAAGAAAAGGGTGTTTGCTAGACAGCGGAGGAACTAGACAAGAGCTTGGAAGTGGGTAGTTTTTGTTAATGAAGCCACTATTGAGTATGATCCTAATCCTGTAGGAAGAAAGGTCAGACTTAGAGTAGGTAAGGAGCTAGAAGAAATAAACTTAAAGCCAAGCTTTAAGTCAGAAAGAACCAATATTAGGATCTATGCTATAATCATGTATGGAAGAAAGACTGAGTTAATTCTTGTCCGAAGGAGGAGTGAGGAGGAAAGGACTAGTAAATCAGACAAGCTTAGTTTAAATGCACATCAGTATACTACTGAAATTCAGTAGCCATACCTTATCCCCTGCATGAAAGGAATAAATAGATCTCTAGGAACTATTCATATAGCTGCTGATAATACATTATAGCATAATAGATAGAAAAATGAAAAAATTGCAAAAGGATTGTGGATATCAAAAGCTGTCTTGGCCACCCAACTCCCCAGATCTGAATGCTATTGAGAATGCCTGGTCCCTTCTCAAAAAGGTCCTCAGAAAGCAATTCTCCAACTTGGAGAAAAGGCCTCACAGTGATACTATATTATTTCGAGCAGCTAGGGAGGAGTGGAAGCTCATTCCCAAAGAGACAATTGATGGCTGGATTAAAAGGATGCTTGGGAGACTTCAGGCTGTACTAGATGGAGATAGAAGCTTTACAAAATGGTAGAATATTTAAAAATTTCTATTATATTTCTTCTACTATGTATTCTGCAATTGAGTAGTTATGATTTTTTATAAATTTTCAAGTTTCTATTTTATTGTAGTAGTGTGGTTACGCTAGGGGGTATAGAAACTTTTTAGACACGAGTGTACCAATACAGTTCAGAAGAAGAGTCCAGTGACTGCATAGCAACCAAGGAACGGAATACCACAACCAGAAAGTGTCTAAGTTCTTACAAATAAAAGGAGTCAGTCACCTGCACCACATTACTAGCCTACAATGCTGAATCAAACAGAGTTACAGAAAGGTTAAATCATACTCTGCCAATAGTAGTACAATGCATGATACCACCAGAATGAAGATCATTATAAGGAGAAGCCTATTCTATGGCAGCTTATCTCTATAACGATCGATAGTATTTATCAGTAAATACAATACCTTCTGAGCAACTATATAAAATAAAACACGCAATTAGTCAACTTCATCTCTACTTTGCTGATATCATAGTGTATATTCCGTCTCAGAAGTAAGGAAAGTTTAACTAGATAGCGGAAGAAGGTTATCTAGTTGGCTACACTTCTAGTTCAACAATCTACTGTATCTATATACCTAAACGGCAGGCTGTAATTGAAGTTAGAGACGTAAAATTTGGAAAGACAAATGGTGTATCATTTAAATATCTTCGACAAATAACAGTAAGAAACAATAAGGAAGTCTCTAATCATTTCAAAGAATTGGAACATACAGATATAGAAGAAATATCTATCCAATTACAATTATATAATCTAGAACCTCCAAAAGACACCATCATGCCAGGTAAATTCCAAGAAACTCCAGTACTACCATTATCATCCTCCTCAGTACCATCAACAAAGCCTTGTCATTTAACTTAAAAACAAGTTCCTACTGAAAAAGTGAGAAATGAGAATCATCTTAAGACAGAAAAGAAGATACTATCTGGCAAGCACTAACTGAAGAACAATGAATTAGACTTCCAGCTTGAATGATTAACTGAAGATGAAACTTAGCTACTCCAGAAGATAAGAGAGGGTTTCTCCAGAAGGATCAACTAAGAAAGACAGAAGAAAATTTTAGAAAATATATAGCCGTCAGTCTTATGTATCATATACCTGATCCCAATACGTAAAAGAAAGCAATAAAATTGCAGGAAATAATAGAATGGCAAAATGCTATGGATGAGTAAATGAAGGTTCTGAGAAAATGAATAGTAGGAATTGAGATAGAAAAACTAAGTGGAAAGAAGATATTAACAGCCTGATGGGTTTATAAAGTGCAAGTTAAAAAAGATGGGACAATTGAATGAAAGAAAGCACGATACTGCGCAAAAGAATTCAATCAAGCTCGCAGTGAAGACTATGAAGAGATTTATACTCCAGTCACTCAGTTAGAATCTCTATGACTTCTGCTAGGAATAATGGTTAGATACTGTACCATGTTCGGGCTGGGCCCTAGTCAGGTAGCAGTATGATAGGAGCAGGTGGCTTCTTGATCAACAAGAAGCTAGCACTGCGGACTAAAGGAGTCTTCGAATAGGATGTAATTGGAAATCAAAGAAGTAACTATTTAACTAAGTATATTAAGAACACTGTTTGTCGAAGTATGCTGTTTCCATTGTGGAAATCAGTGGTCTTTAAATACAACATGTCGCTTATATCCAGTATGAGTGATATTTCAAAACATTATGTGTATCAAGTGATAGCACACAAAACAATACAAGTATCAATCGATACTATGAAACCAAACATAAAACATTTTGTGTATCAACCAATAGTATACGAAACATTACAAGTATCAAGTGATACTGTGAAAGCAAACATAAAACATTGTGTGTATCAAGCGATAGCACACGAAATATTACAAGTATCAAGCGATACTATCAAACCAAAGATAAAACTAACCTAGTACCCGTACCGGTTACACTGCCAAAATAAAATAACAATTTCACCAAAAACAAAAACAACTTAAAGAAATCCTAATAGTCGGTAAACCCACTATTCTCCTCAAAGTCCCCATAGGACCCATCCTCATCGTCATCGCTGTCCTCGAACAATCCCATATCGTCCTGCAACATCTATGCCGCCCCTTCCCGCCATCTTTCCAAACACTCCTGACAGGGTGCTTCACGCACAAAACAGCCTGATTCTGTGTAGGTTGGTAGATCGACGTAGATGCAGACCGTCCGCTCCCCCCAGTCCTCCGTTTCGATATCGATTCATCCACAGTCATAGCAGTAATCAATGTACAATATCTTTCAACATGTGTCTAGTGGGATGGTGTCGTTGCAGAGTAGCTCTCCGACGATGATGTGTCGTCCCTTGATACTTATTTCTTTGCATGTCGTCATTTCGCAACTTTGAAAAAGAGGTAATCTTTGTACGAGTAGTGTGTCGTGTAAGGGTTTTTCTTTCGGTTGGTAGGTTTGATAGTAAGTTTTTTGCAGAGGTGTTTGAGGGATGGTGGATGGTATTTATATCTTGGTATCGGTCTCGCTTTGGTGTTGACCACGCTTAGGTGTTGACCTCACTTAGGTGTTTAGGGGAAGGTGGGTAGTACTTAATTTTAGTTTCTTCCATCTTCACGTGCAGATCCTATTTTTCTGTACTCAGGTAACATCCACCTCCAAAGCACAATATGTCAGATATCATTTCTCCCCACATCTGTCCCATCGACTCAGTTGTTATTTCTAGGCATTTGTTGAAAATATGTATGCATAATCAGTATGTAAGGTATTGTCTAGAGATAATATCACGGTTCACCAACAGTCCTATTAGCTGCTGGCGCTGTCTCCACAGTACTTGCTCATTGTTTGATATCGTAAGGCTGTTGGATGGTCTGTTTTTTTCCTTGTTATTCCCAGTATTCGGCTTCAGCTAGCCGCTCTAAGTATGCAGCTTTGTCTTCCATGACCTTGTTTTCATCTTTGCTGCTTTCAAAATCACTCTCCCAGTGGGCTGGCCAAAATCCGTTCTATGTCCGTTGATCTGTATCTGGGCAGAGGTGTTGGATTTCCAGTAGGGTTGGGCTCCACACCACTGTCACATGGTTTATTGTAGGGGGTAGCTCATCCTCGGGTTTGTTGTCTTCCCACCATCGATTAACTGATTCCCTCGTATTTTTCAATCTTTCAACGGGTTCCCAGCTATTTTCCGTTTCAGGGTACCCCACCCATTGCACTAGGAATTGGTCGCAATGATATCGTCTTTGATGATCCCTTATCATCTCCACTTCCCAGTCCAGCTTCTCGTTGACCACAATGGGGGATGGTTTTGCGAGGCTTCTTCCAGGGAAGCAGGTATCATCGTTAGGGAGGTGTCTTTTCACTGTGGATGCCTGGAATGTCGCTGTGCAGTTTCTGTACATTCTGCCATCCATTTCTACCGTGTAGTTCTGTGTATGGTCATTGTATCCAATTATTTTGAATGGTTCATGCCAGCACGGTTGCAATTTCTTGCTTCATCCTGACTCCGTTGCGAATAGATTTCCATATACCAACAACAGGTTAGTGTTCCGTATCGGTGTATGGTGTCTGCATCGTTTTGCTGCCATTCCCGTACTCCTAAAACATGCCAACTTGATAGTATTAAATGCCCTGTTCCGGATTGCTTGGTGTCTGTTTAATAATTCATCAGTGGCCGGTATTGCGGAGTTCTTGAAATTTGCTAGAGGGAGTTGTGGGTAGTTTTTTCTAAAAACAGCTTTATATGGTGATATACCAAGGGTTTCGGACCATCCTGCATTCAGGTATGCTGCCGTTTGCAGTATGGCATCGAACCAATTGTTTTGCTTTGTGCTAACTAGGTTTCGAAGAGCTGTTTTTAATTTGCGAATTTTCTTTTCGACTTGCCCATTTGTTTCTTGGTGGCCTGGTGGCGCTTTGATGTGCTTGATTCCTAGCGATCGACACTGCTGTCTCCACACATGTGACTCAAATCGTGGGTCTGCATCGCTTACCATTGATATTGGGTAACCATGGAGAGTAAATATTTTTTTGCACAGTAGTTCTCAGGTTGTTATCGCTGTTACTTCCTTTGTTGTAGGTATTAGCAATGTGAATCCCAAAACCCTATCTACTACAACTAGGATTGTATCGTATCCCCAACAGTTGTGAAAAGGTCCTACGAAGTCAATGGCTATTGATTCCAAAATTTCAGAGGGTAGGATAATCATCTAAGCTTTTCCTTCTAGTAACTCTGTGTGTTCTTTGGTTACCTGACAGGTGTAACATTGTGCCACGTATGCTCTGAACTCCTGCTGCAGTTCAGGCCAGAATAGGTACTCGGTAGTGTGCCGTAAGTTTCGTTCTGCACCTTGAAGGCCTTTATTGTGGATCCCGCTGATGACATACTCCCTTAACGTAGTATTTCCATAGCCAGAGCCTTTCGGAATATACAGGCAGTCTTCCCCATACAGGGATTTTGTGTATAACATTCCATTTGCGACTGTGTAGGAGGACAAGTCTCCTTTGGAGTCCATATTTTAATTAACTTTTTTCCATATCAGTTCCCTTCAGTAGGCTGCAACCATGTGTGCTCGGAATGTCCCAATCATTTCGTTGATTGTCTGTAAGCTGTCCTGCTCGTCTTCTGTTTCGCTTCCTCTTGTTATTTCAGTTTGGTCATCCCCCCTGTCATTTTCTAAGACATCGTATAGCCCATGCCGGTACTCAGTCATTGTCGTGGGTATCACTGAGACCATTGCCTCATTGTTAAGGTTTTCTAGTAGCTCCGAGTGTCTGACAGGTGGAGGGTCGTCTGGTTCTGGCATCCGGAATGCAGCAATTGTCTTATAGGTAAGGTTTTCAACCGGTTCGACTCATCTGATAGGTCGTGGACTTTCTGGTTTCAGCATCTGGAATGCCGGCCCTTCGAGGTTCAATAGTGCAGGGATCACGTAGGACCTGGGTGTAGGCTGAACAAGGGTGGATGGCCCTTCTCCAGCGCTACTTGGTCTTCTGCCAGTCATTTGTTGCCATTCCCAGTAATTGACCTCAGGAGACTGCGGAGGTCTTTGGTCTATTTCCATCCTTGGGGGGCTCAGTCCTTCACCAGGCAGGTATGGAGTTGGATTTCTCCGCCATCGGGGGTGGGTGTTTGTGAACTTGATGTCAGTTTGGGGGTATGGGCAATGATCCACATAACGGTGCAAGTAATGCAGCCAGCTATCGTGGAGTTCTTCGGGTGGCGTAGCTTGCAGTATGCATTTATCACGACTTAGCATACAGGAGCTATGGCAGACAGAACCTACACCTATACAGGTATGCAGGAGGCGAACTGGTAGGAACCGGTAGACAAGTGTAATGGGGGCACCCCTAGGAAGATGGATCCCAAGGTTGCGACCGCACCAAAGAACTTCAAACTTATCGCCAAAAGTTTACACAGATATAAGAGTAAAGTAAACGGTAAAACTTAATATTGTTAAGGCTGACGCTTCAGTCAATTAAGGTCTCCAGAGGATTGATTGTTGGAGTAGGAGAGTTCTCGCATAGACTTTCAGGTAGTTTTATCTTATGCCAGAAACTCCCCCATCAGTTTACTCCAACCATTCGAGCACACTCTTCTCTGCTAAGGGTGGTCCGACACACCTCCTGGCACACCCTTCGGGCATGCATGTGTCGACACACTCTAGTCGGCGTTCACCTTATGCGGTTATGGTTTCTGCAGTGCATTTCCATTTTGCCCACCAGGGTAAAAACTGCTGCGCATTGGTGTCTTGCCAGTGGCTAATAGTCAAGACACCTCATGAGCTAGACTATCTATGACACCCTTCCCATATGCACTGATCTCTACTTGACTCCGGAGGCTACTGTGAGGGGTTTATCAGTTTACTATCTACTGGTCTCGGGCTTCCAGTGTCTTCCGCAGGGCACAGTAGTCCGGGAGTGATCCAACGGGCGCTACCCTTGACCACTACCTCGGATCTACCTTACCTGTGGTAGGAATCATGCTTTCAGTGTCTCTGCACTTCCCTTTCAGAGCCTATAGTATTGGGAGCAGTTTCGGGCTTGGTAGGTGTAAAACTCTCCCAGTCGCCCCGGGACCACACCGGGACTACCTTCGGGACCCCCACGGTTAACACCCGTTAACTCCGTCAGTTTTGGTCCGTTTTACTCCGAACAACTCCGAGGAGGTACTCCACCTTCCACCATATGCCCTCTCATATATCTTGCAAACGGCCTACGGTCGACGGGACGGCAGTGACGTATACGTTGTTGCAAGCATGTCTGCAAAGATTCCTCTTTGCTAGGCTGCACACAACTACACAACCGTTTGCCCATTACATCCGCGCCTCAAGGCGGGGCCGGAGGGGTATGATAGGAATAGTTTCTCCAATTTACAGCTTCGTCGAACCTGCGTAGCCCGCCCAATAGCATCCCCCGGGACCCCAGATTCCAGTATCATGCGTGGCTTCGCGTGACAAACATGCGAGTCAATTTTCCCGAACTCCCCGGGGGACTTCATATCGAAAGCTAGGGTAACTCAGGACTCTGGGCAGGGTAACCCAAGTCCCAGAGCAGGGTAACCTGATCCTGAGGGTAGGGTAATCTTGTCCAGCAGACAAGATAACTTTTCCCTGTTATCCTGTCTATCCCGTCGCTGGCGATAGACATTTCTGACCTTTCTCCAGTTACCTGGCCTAGCTGAGCAACTGCCCCTTCAGAAGTCCCTAAGTATGCTGAGACCGCTCCCGGGTGTATCCAGATACCTAAGTCCCTGATCAGCCACTTCTGTTCATTCATGGAGCCCGGGCCATAGGGTCTCCATAGGTCAAGTACTTACTTGCCTGCTGGTTCCTACTGGTTCACCTCCTGGCTACCTGTATGGTTATAGGTTCCGTCTGCTGTAGCTCATGTGTCCTTAGTCATTACATCACTCCCCTGTTCTCTATGGTCCGTCCCGGACCGTTGGCATTGTCTGTTATTTCCACACCTCAATTCCCCTAAGACCCTATGGTCCCTGGGCTTGGAGGGATATTTTTGGTGGAAATCCCGAATGACCTGTAAGCCTGTCCCTTCTAACATCTCATAGGGCTCCCATGAATTCTCCTCAGCCCCGTAGCCTTCCCATGAAACCAGGTACTAGACGAAGCGCGACGAAAACTTCGCCTGCGCTCCTCCGTACCATCAGCTGTTCATAACAGCTTCGATAATGTAACTGGGCTCGTTGTCTACAAGTTCCGGGGTAGGGACCTTCTTGACCCTACCTGCTGCCGGATCCTCGCAATAGGGTTGGAGCAACGTGACGTTGAAAACTGGGTGAATGCTCCATCTGGTGGGCAGTTGGAGTTCGTAGCCTCGGTTACCCACCCGACGTTTGACCACGAAAGGGCCAAACATCCGGTGGTCCCGCTTTTCCATCGGACCCTTTGTCTAGATCTTCTTGCGGTTTAACATCACGCGGTCTGCTTTGTTTGCCCACCCTGCGGTCATATCCTCCAAGGTAACATAGTCCCGTGATGGAAACCTTTTCTGGTCATGCCATTTCCGCTGCCTTTCTTGTGCCTGTTGAATCGTTGCTCAAATCTCTTCCCAGGGTCCTCCCTATTCCTTCACCAAGAGCTCACTACTAGGGTGTATTCCTTGAGTATCAGACATGATACCCGACCAGTTTGTCCTTGTGTTAAACCTATAGTTGATCTCAAATGGTGACAACCTGGTGGATTCTGGTATCGAGGTGTTGTACGCATACTCCACAAGTGGTAACAGCGAAACCCAATTGTCTTGTTGGTAAGAGCAGTAACTACGCAATTGCTGCTCCAGTGTCTGATTAACCCTCTTGGTTTACCCATCAGTCTCAGGGTGGAACGGAATCGAAACGCTTGGTTTCACTTGCAACCAGTGCATTGGACTCATCCAGAACTTGGATGTGAATCGGCTATCTCGATCGGAGATGATTGACTCTGGGAGTCCATGAAGGCGCCAGACTTCCTTCCGGAATATCAAGGCAAGCTCCGTGATGGGTACCTCCGTGGTCACGGGTATAAAAGGGGCCATTTTCGAGAATCTGTCCATGATGACCCAGATCTTGGTGTACTCTTCAGACTCGGGCAGCGCTACAATGAAGTGCATTGAAATCGCTGCCCAGGGCCGCATAGGAACATCAATAGGTTCCGGCACCCCAAACTTCTTGTGCCTGATAGACTTATTTCTTTGGCACCCATCACATGTTCGCACATAGTCGGTAATGTGCTCGCCTATCTCTGGCCAATAGAAGTTGGCTCTAACCCTGCCAATGGTCTTGCAAGTCCCGAAGTGTCCCGCAATTCGGGAGTCATGTTCTGCCTTCATGATTGTCTGCCTCAGTGTCTGACCCTCGCGAACATGCCACTTGTTCTTCTACAGGAGTAAGCCCTTTTCTGTCATGAAATGTCGGTCGACCTCTGTGTCACCAGCAGCCGTTGCTTTCAGGATCCTCAACTATTCCGGCTCTTGGGTTATCGCTACCTGCAGTTGATCCAAAAAGGATGACCGGAGGGGAAATCCTTGGCACACTTGCAACACTTGTGGTTGCAAGATGTCCCGTTCCTGGCTCCCAACCCGCTGTCCAGGGCGAAAAAACGATTGTGGCGGAAAATCTCCCCCCCCTTCAGGGCGGTAGTCACTACGCCATGACAAAACATCTGCCTTCTCATTGAACCGTCCTTCTTGGTAAACCACCTTGAAGTTAAACGGTTGCAGGAACTCAGCCCAGCGGTGCTGCCTTCAGGTAAGGACCTTGGTACTATTGAAGTACTCGAAATTCTTATCATCCGTATAGATCACCAACTGGTCCGTTACCGAGTGTAGTAAATAATCCCATTCCTTGAACGCCGCCACGATGGCCATCATTTCCTTGTCATGGACATCATAATTAATCTCCGCTGGGTGAAACTTCCTACTATGGTAGGCNTTTCCTTGTCATGGACATCATAATTAATCTCCGCTGGGTGAAACTTCCTACTATGGTAGGCCACTGGATGCCATCTCTCATCTTCACAGAACTGGGGGAAGACGGCTCCTAATGCAAAGTCACTAGCGTCGGTTTCCAGCCGCGTTGACCGTTCAGGGTCAAAATGTGCTGGGATAGGTTTGGATGTGAATGCTTCCTTCAAATGGTTGAAGGCCTGCTCACACGCAGGTGTCCATTCCCATCCGACATCATTCTTTGTCAAGTCCGTCAGAGGTTTCGCTATCTTGCTGAAACCTTCTATGAACCGACGATAGAAGTTGGCAAAGCCCATAAAGCTTTGAATATCAACGACGCATGTGGCAGATGCCCAATCCCTGCTTGTCTGCACCTTCTCTGACAACATAGACATCCCCATATCGGAGATCTTGTATCGGTGGAATTCAACCTCCCATTGGTGGAAGCTGGACTTCTTCATGCTTACACATAGTCCAGCTTTTTGCAATTCCTCCATCCCACGTCTCACCCTCACGACGTGCTCTTCCATAGTTTCGGAGTAGGTCAGGATATCACCCATGTATGCGACGACTCCTTCGTCCATGAGATCCCAAAAGACCACCTTTATCATGCTTTGGATAGTTGCCGGGGCCTTACACAACCCAAACGGCATGACTGTGTATTCATACAGTCCATCTCGGCACTGGAAGGCCGTCTTCCATTCCTCACCTTCTGACATCCTCAGAAGGTAGTATCCGGTCTTCACGTACAACTTGGTGAACACAACAGCTTTTCTAACCTACCGCACAGTTCGTTCATCAACGGTAGAGGATACTTGCTCTTCACCGGGATTTTGTTCAGCCCTCGGTAACCTATTACCAGTCTTAATGTACCATCTGGTTTTGGCATGAAGTGGATAGGGGCTGCTGCGGAGGCACTGGATCCCCTAGCTTTCCCATTCGCAGCATGTCATTAAGATATTCCCAGAGTGGCTTAAGCCCCTTTTCCGATAACGGATAGGTAGGCCCAAACGGAGATTGAGTTCTGGGTTGCAACTCGCTCGTATGGTCATACTTCCAGTACTCCGGTAACGCCTCAATCCGTTCTTCACTGAAGATATCCCTATAGTCCTTATACCCGGGGAGTAGCTTAACCGTAATGTCGGCACCTTCCTCATTGGAGAATTGCACAATTCCTAATAGGTACACATTACTAGGGTCTTCGGCTAGTAACTCTTCATCGGTCATGAACACCAACCGCCCCTGCTCTGCCACCCGGTTAGCCTTGCAGAAATCTGAGCGCCAGGTTAGTGATCCGGTCTTCCAATCTATGTCGGTTTTATGGTCTCTCAACCATGACATAGGTAGGTACCCATCCACCTTAGTGTCGGCCATATCCGCGACTTCAAAGCGCATCTCATTGTGGTGGTCACCTAGCCTCATCTCTAATGACTTGGTATAGTGTAGACCTGACCCAGGGATGTGATTACCGCTGGCATTGCTTATCGGCACATGTATCTTTCATCGTACACAAGGTGCCTGAGTCTGCTTAACCCATTGGCTATTAAGCACCGGCCCAGTAGCTCCACTATCGAGTAGCAGGAGCGCTTCCGCGCTTACCTCTCTAGCTCCTATCTTCCAGTCTAACTTGACCCACAGGTGGATAGACTTGGTATGACGAGGCAAGTTGTCACGCTTCTGCCTCTTCGCTTGTCTTGGTAACTTAGTCATCCTGGCTCAGTAATTCCCTTTAGTCCCTTGCCTTTTGATACAAGAGCGGCCACAACGGGTCGGTAAACCTTACGGGATTGGGATTCGTCTCCTTATCAATAACTAGGGTGTTTACTATCACGCCAGCATGATTTTGGGTACTGAACCCTCCTCAGGAAAACTTGAAAATGGCATCATTTATTTGATCAAGTCCAGCCTGAACCAATTCCACTTGTACTAATCATAACAATTTTTTACCCGAGGTCGGTAGAAGTCTGCTATCGGACCGGTTCCAAGCGATGGATCTTTGCTTCCCTAATGTAGAGTGTCTCCGCGAGCAGGACCTCACCCAGCCTCAACCGGAACAATGTCCTATGACTTGTCCATCCAGCTAAGGAAATCCTGAAAGAAATACATATAACTAGAACAAAGGAAACAACCAGAAACACAACAAAGGAGAGATAGCCCAGCCCACTGCGCATGGCCCGCAACATCTACCCGCCAACACGATCTGGGTGTAGTCAGTATTAGGGTTGCTTATGCGGTAGAAGGGTACTTATCCATCTCCAAAGCCACCTCTGTGGGTCATGTTCATCTATCCTACAGGGGTCTATGGCCGCGGGTTAATAAGGTTACACCTTAAACAGAATGGGTTCTTACCTATTCCGAGCTGTCAGTATCAACCTCCGTGATCTGAGGTGATGCCTGGCGGACTTCAAGTATCTTCAACGAGGAAGCCGGAGGGGGCGCTTCAATGGACTTTAGTCGCTAGTCCATTCCTGTGGGCTCACTTACCGGGGCTGACCATTTCAACCCACGGGCCTGTTTGGATGAACTAATGACTGGGGCCGTCGCGGTACACTTTCTCCAAAAGTGACCTGTTTGACCGCACTTGGTGCACTGGTTGTGCTCTCTCCGCCATTCGGTCCAAGTTGATGGGATTTCCTTATGCACTATTGCAACCTCAGAAGTCGCCGGCTTTGCCTGTTTCCCCGTGTTGAAATTAGTAGGTTTGGCAGACCTCTGGTTTAGTCTGCGCGTAACCTTTTTCCGTCTTCTTGAACCCGCCAGATGTCATGGATGTATCCTCCTTCTTCTCAGTGGGTTGAGACCTGGGGGCCAGGTGGATGACGCGGTTACTGAACTGGTTGTTGTCCTCCAGTGTGTGCCCGACCTTCCGGAGTGGATCAAGGTACTCGTTCAGGTCGGTCGGATAGGGCTCCTTAAGTGCCCATGCATTCCGAACCTCTTGTGTGATGCCTGATCAAACCTTGCCTCGTACTTGTACTGGATCTGTATAGCTAAGCTTATACATATAATCAATTATCATATCCAGGTACTCATCGATGTGATGGGGCTTCATCACAAGGTCTCACCACTCGAGAAGGGATCGATCTCGCTCCGCCTGGGCTCTACTGAAACTTTGTTCCAGCCGTTCTCAGAACCCTTTCCATATCTGTAAGGGGTTGCTGTCTTTGACAGAGATGCCAGTGCGCTTGGCGGCTTCCTTGTTAATGTGCCCATGCAACCCCAGATACCATGCCCGGGCAGAGTCTTCAAGAAGGGGGATCACCTAGTTTACCTTATCCATGTTGGTTAACTTGCAATCCGTAAAGTATTCAAATTTGACCTCTACCAAGGTCAAGAAGCTCGCAAGTTCTGTAACTTTGCTCTTGAATGGAGGGATACCACTCAGCTTCTCCGGCTTCTTCTGCCGGTGTCTTGGTGTTGGCCTAGAAGCCGAACCAGTACCCCTCAGGGCCCTCACCAGCCTCTTGGCCCGGCCATCCCACCATCGTTTCTTCTCATTGCTCCAGTCAACCTTGCGAGCACCGAGGAAGGGGGTCAAATCCGGGAAAGAATCTCCATTGTCATTATCATCCAAGCTGTCATGGTCAGAGTCACCTGTATCTCCGCCTGCTCGCGCCGTACCACCTCCAGGTAGGGCATTTCCGTCCCCGCTACCTCCGGTGTTCCCACCTGGTGTCTCCCGTGGTCTATCATACCCATCAAACCGTTCCTTCTGCCCATCCTGATTCCCATCCCCGGGGGGGTTAGCCCCTGATGGTACTGATGCCGGTGGTGGAACAGGGCTTCGCCCACTCTCGGGAGTTGGGTTAGGCACCACCTGAGTTATCCGCAGAAATTCCTGTAGCTCTAGGCAGCTCAGGAGTTGCATCGGGGGGCCAACGTGCCTCCATGAGCCACAATACCCGCATGTTGGCCATCCATCTCCTTCCTTCTGCCTTCTTCGATGCCTTCCAGGGGTCCGTTGTCCCTTCCTACACCCATATGTGTGATAATGAATTCATCCCATGCGGGTTTCTTCGGGTTTGCAGCCCAACAGGCAAAATTCGTCTTGGCGGTCCAACTCGCCACTTGTGATTGTGGGGAGCATGGAGGGAGTAGCTGGTTTTGAGGGGGCAGAGGGAATCATGGGTGCCCAAGGAATGGAGCAAGCAGGTGTCCCATGTCGGGGATTGGAGTCCCTCGTGATGGAGCCGTGGGTACTCGCTCTTCCTGGTGCCTTACCTGTTCGAAAAATTGAGGTGATGCCGCTCGCGGTGGTCGGAACCCTGGGGTAGCCGACACTGCTGGCGCGAAGACTGTGGCACGAAAGGTATCAGGAGCGGGCATCAAGACGGGTAAAGGTGTGGATCTTGGGGCGGTGATATGAGGTACGGGAGTTGCAACCGACGGTGTTGCAGTAGGGTTAGTGGGAGCAGGGGCCGGCCGCAGGGTAGGGTCAGGTGTATCTGGTGCCATGATACCCTTTGGCTTCGACATCCTTTTGTTAACCCAACACCCATCGGCTGGCCCAATCGCCGGACTTCCTGACAGACTGCGAGCGATCGAGGAGGGGACAGACAGCCAGCCTGTTGATGCGCTTGTGAAGGACGAGGTATAGCTGCAGCCTTCACCCTTGAGGCTTTCCAACATTCATATACCCACGGGACTTAGGTACGCCCTCCACTGTTCATCCCTTGCTCTCATAGCCAGTTCCATCCCCCAGTTCTCCGGCTTCATGGTGATGAGTGTGAGTAGGGGCGCCGCCTCTACCATCAGTATGTCATTCGCAGCTTCAATACTATAACCTGCTGCAAAGGCCCTTTCCAGCGCTGCCATACGATCCTTCAATGCCTTCTGGTCACTTAATATGCGCAGGTATGCCTCCTGCTGTACTTTCATCCATTCCACCTCTGCCGTAGTAATCGGTTTACGGAACACCTGCTGCTGCGGGGAATTCCTGTACTTCAGTTCCCGCTTCGTGCCCTCAATCCACTTGGATACCTCCCGGAGGGTGTAAGGTTTGATAAACTCGTGGGAGAACTCGCTAAATTGTACCCCTTGGGGCGGGGGAGGGACCATGTTGTAGACTAGGGCAGAATCTTGAAAGAATAAAAGCTCTGCAGAGCGAGGGTCTGTAATCATAAGATCAACACATTCATCAGGTAACTGAATAGAGGCAGCCTCCAGAAGCAACAGGTGACCGTCCTATTCAATACCGCGGACATCCGCAGAAACCGAGGCATGAAATGTGTTGGTGGAGTTCTCGTCAAGGTCCAGGTCTGAATCCGAGTTCGATTCCATTCTGATTAGAAGTTCGGTACTAGCTATTGAGCATTCCACTCTGGGCTACTTGTTCTAGAAAAGGTTACCAGTGTTCATGCAAGGTCAGTGCCGAAGATCGGAAAACAATTAATCAGGAGAGGAGTTAAGCGAGAAGCTCGCTTAACGATATACTGTAATGGGGGCACCCCTAGGAAGCTGGATCCCAAGGTTGCGACTGCACCGAACAACTTCAAACTTATCGCTGAAAGTTCACACAGACGTAAGCCTAAAGAAAGCGGTAAAAGTTAATATCATTAAGCCTGACGCTTCACTCAATTAAGGTCTCGAGAGGATTGATTGTTGGAGTAGGAGAGTTCTCGTATAGACTTTCAGGTAGTTTTCTCTTATGCCAGAAACTCCCCCATCAGTTTACTCCAACCATTCAAGCACACCCTTCTCAGCTAATGGTGGTCCGACATGTCTCCTGGCAGACCCTTCAGGCATGCGTGTGTCAATACACTCTGGTCAGCGTTCACCTTATGCAGTTATTGTTTCTGCGGTGCATTTCCATTTTGCCCGCCGGGGTGAAAACCTCTGCGCATTGGTGTCTTGCCAGTGGCTAATAGTCAAGACACCTCATGAACTAGACTACCTATGACACCCTTCCCATATGCATTGATCTCTACTTGACTCCGGAGGCTACCGTGAGCGCTTTATCAATTTACTATTTACTGGTCTCGGGCTTCCAGTGTCTTCCGCAGGGCACAGTAGTCCGGGAGTGATCCAATGGGCGCTACCCTTGACCACTACCTCGGATCTACCTTACCTGTGGTAGGAATCATGCTTTCAGTGTCTCTGCACTTCCCTTTCAGAGCCTATAGTATTGGGAGCAGTTTCGGGCTTGGTAGGTGTAAAGCTCTCCCAGTCGCCCCGGCACCACCCAGGACTACCTTCGGGACCCCCACGGTTAACATCCGTTAACTCTGTCAGATTTGGTCCGTTTCACTCCTAACAACTTGGAGGAGGTACTCCACCTTCCGCCCTATGCCCCCCTATATATCCCGCGAACATCTTGTGGTGGACCGGACGGCGGCGACGTATACAGTGTTGCAAGCATGTCTGCAAAGATTCCTCTTTACAAGGCTGCACACAACTACACAACCGTTTGCCCATGACGTCCGGGCCTCAAGGCGGGGCTGGAGGGGTATAATACGAATAGTGTCTCCAATTCACAGCTTCATTGAAGCTACGTAGCTCGCCCAATAGGATCCCCAAGAACCCCAGGTTCCAGTATCATGCATGGCTTCACGTGACAGACATTCCAGTCAATTTTTCCGAACTCCCCGAGAGACTTCGTATTTAGAGGTAGGGTAACTCGGGACTTTGGGCAGGGTAACCTGATCCCGAGGGTAGGGTAACCTTGTCCAGCGGACATGACAACTTTTCCCTGTTACCCTGTCCATCCCGTCGCAGGCGATAGACATTTCTGCCGTCTCTCCAGTTACCCGGTCCAGCTGAGCAACTACCACTTCAGAAGTTCCTAAGTACGCTGACACCATTCCCGGGTGTATCTAGGTACCTAAGTCCCTGACCAGCCAATTCTGTTCATTCTCAGAGCCCGGGCCATCGAGTCTCCATAGGCCAAGTACTTACTTGCCTGCCGGTTCCTTCCAGTTTGCCTCCTGGCTACCTGTATGGGTGTAGGTTCCGTCAGCTATAGCTCATGTATGCTGGGTCGTTACAGCAAGTAAGTACATGACCTACGGAGACCCGATGGCGCAGGCTCCGAGAATGAACAGAATTGGCTGGTCAGGGACTTGCATACCTGGATATGCCCAGGATCGGTGTCAGTGTACTTAGGGACTTCTGACGAGGCATTTGCTCAGCTAGGCCGGATAACGGGAGACAAGTCAGAAATGTCTATCGCCGGCACCAGGATAGACAGGGTAACAGGCAAAAGTTATCTTGTCTGCTGGACAAGGTTACCCTACCCTCGGGATCGTGTTACCCTGCCCTGAGGCTCGGGTTACCCTGCCCAAAGTCCTGAGGTACCCTACCTTTAAATACGAAGTCCCTCGGGGAGTGCTGGAAAATGGACTGGAATGTTTGTTACGCTGAGCCATGGATGATACTGGAATCTGGGGTTCCGGGGGATGCTATTAGGCGAGCTACGTAGCTTCAATGAAGCTGTATATTGGAGACATTATTCCTATCATACCCCTCCGGCCCCGCCTTGAGGCCTGGACGTCATGGGCAAATGGTTGTGTGGTTGTGCGCAGTCTAGCAACGAGGAATCTTGGGCATCCTGCTTGCAACACCTTATATGTCTCTGCCGTCCGGTCGATGGTAAGGTGTTCCCCGGATATACAAGGGGGCATAGGGTGGAAGGTGGAGTACCTCCTCCAAGTTGTTCGGAGTAAACCGGACTAAAACCGGCGCAGTTAAAGGGTGATAATGGTGGGGGTCCCGCAGGTAGTCCAGGGTGGTGCCACAGCAACTGGGTGAGTTTTACACCTACCAAGCTCGAAAGTGTCCCTAACGCTACAGGCTCCGAAAGGGAAGTGCAGAGACACTAAAAGCATGATTCCTACCACAGGTAAAGCATATCCTAGTTAGTGGTCCTGGGTAGCGCCCATTGGATCACTCACGGACAACCGTGTCCTGCAGCAGACACCGGAAGCCCGAGACCCGTAAATAGTAAACAGATAAACCGCTCACAGCAGCTTCCAGAGTTAAGGAGAGATCAATGCATATGGGAAGGGTGTCATGGATAGTGCAGTTCATGAGGTGCCTTGACCGTTAGCCACTGGCAAGACACCAATGCGCAGAAGTTTTCACTCAGGCAGGCAAAATGGAAATGCATCGCAGAAATGATAACTGCATAAGCTGAACGCCGACTAGAGTGTGTCGACACATGCAGGCCCGTAGGGTGTGCCAGGAGACGTGTCGGACCACCCTTAGCGGGGAAGGGTGTGCTCAAATGGTTGGAGTAAACTGATGGGGGAGTTTCTGGCATAAGATAAAACTACCTGACTGTCTATGCGAGAATTCTCCTACTGCAACAATCAATCCTTTCGAGACCTTAATTATGTGAAGCGTCAGGCTTAATGATATTAAGTTTTACTGTTTACTTTACTCTTACATTCCTGTGAACCTTTGGTGATAAGTTTGAAGTTGTTCAGTGCAGTCGCAAAAACCTTGGGATCCATCTTCCTAGGGGTGCTCCCGTTACAGCATTTGCCCCCCCAATTGTTTCCCGCTGTGATCGAGCAGGGGCTTTCAGGAGGCACAGGGGCCTCGTTGGGGTACTCGGTGTATGAGTAAGGAGGGGAGGTAAGGGAGATGTCTTGCTCTGCCTCTCTTGAGTTTGATTCTTGCTCCTAGACCATGCTGTCCGAGATATTGTCTCCTTCCTTTGTATGATCGTGCATGTAGAGTGGATTCGAGTCTGATCCTCTCTCGTATATCCGGAAAAGGGCCTCAGCTAAATGGTTTGTGCTTCCCGGTGCGTAGACTATTTTGGCGTCATACTTCCCTACGGCACTGAGCCATTTAACTTGGTTTCTGCTTGGGTTTATTGCACTTCATAAATGTGTCAGGGCCTGGTGGTCTGCAACTATTGCAAAGGAATTTCCCCTTAGTACACTGTGGAACCGATTAAGTGCTTCCGCTAACGCTAAGGCCTCTTTGTCGGTGGTTCCACAATTCATCTGTGCATTGGTGAATTTGCTGCTGTGTAACGGGGCTGTTCGAGCTGTCCCATAAGTGGGTCCCTGTCCTACCCATGCCCCTATTCCCAAGTCTGAAGCGTCCGTGCTTAGCCAAATTGGTTCCTCGCTGTGCATGTCTATTGGCCGCATGACTTGGTGATCGATAATTCCCTTTTTTACTATTTCGAACGCGGTCTAATGGGTGGTTGTCTATACAAATTCCGCGTTCCCCGTCAAATTGCTTAATGGCCCCGTTAGGGTTGCACAGTGTGGGAGGAACTGGGCCACATAGTTCACTATTCCTAGAAAGCGTTGCAATTCTTTCTTCTTCTGGGGTGTCTCCCACCCTACAATGGATGATATTTTTTGGCGAGATGCATAGATTGCTTCATCGTCCACTATGTGTCCTAGTACTTCTAGCTTGTCCACGAATAGTGCTGACCTTTTCTTGCTTGCATAGAACTTAGCCTTTCTAAGTCAGTCACACACTTGTCGTATGTGTATCGCATGTTCCTCTGGCGTGTCCGAGAATATGAGAACAGTATCAATATATACGCATACAAAATGATATAGGAATTCACTGAGGAGGTCTTCCATTATTCGCATAAATGTTGCTGGTGCATTCATGTCTTCTTGTAGCATTATTTTGCCGACAAACCCTCCAAACGGGGTTTTGAATGAGTTGCATTTAGTACTTTCTTTATCCACTCGTGTTTGGATGTATGCATCCCTTAGATCAATTTTACTCCTGTATTTCGCTCTTTCTATTCGGTTAAGGATCTGTTGTTGGTTGGGGATCGATGGACTATCCATGATCGTGTAGTCATTTCGAATTTTCAAGTCTACCAGGGGGCAGATCCTTCCGTCTAACCTGGATTGTACAAACATGTGTGCCACTCTGGGAACTTCCCGTCATACGATTACTCCTGCCTGTAGTTTTTCATTTATCCAATTCATGAGTTTCTCCTTGTATGCCTCCGGAATTGGGTATGTTGGTTGGTTCTTAAGATCCATTGGATCCTTTAGCCGAATGTGATGGTTTATTTTTCATACAGGGGGCAGCATTTCAGGGGCTTTGTCTGGGCATACAATCTTGTATTCTTCCAACAGTATTGCTGATGTTGTATCTGAAACAGTGGCTTGGACTTCCCCGCTTGTTGGTTTACATAGTACCCGCAGTTTGTCACCGGGAAACTCCACCGCTGCATCCCCACACCTGATAAAGGCATTGTGTCTTTTCAGGAATGGCATTCCAATCAGGGCATCGCATTTTGCCAAGTTTCCTACTAACAGTTCCTGATTTGTCCATTTCTTTTTTCCGATTCCCACAGTCAGTCCATACTTCTTGTGGCTTAAGGAGTGGGAACCTTTCATTGCCATGTAGACTATAGTTCGTTGGGGTAGTGGGTCTGTTGGTATGCCATGGGCAGAGAAAAATGTAGTACTGGTAATGTCACAACCAATTGTTCCCGTGTCAAATAGTACCTTTGCTGGATGGCCCTCTATATGGATTGTACCTTCTAGTACGTCACGGGGCCTCATTGCCAGCACTGGTTGCATTCGGAGGCTTTCCATTTCTACCGAGTTAATTTCCACTTCGTCATATTCGGTTCCATCCACGTGGTTCCTACTCATCTGTCACTTAGTTACTTTTTCTTTTTTCTTTTTGGCATAGCAGTGCTTTGCATAGTGCCCCTTTTTCCCCTATTCAAAACACGTTCCCTCATTG
The DNA here is from genome assembly GCA_003182015.1 of Tuber magnatum. Taxonomy (NCBI): domain Eukaryota; kingdom Fungi; phylum Ascomycota; class Pezizomycetes; order Pezizales; family Tuberaceae; genus Tuber; species Tuber magnatum. The sequence continues at coordinate 199,024 of PYWC01000070.1, read as the reverse complement.
CATCGTTTCTGCTTTTTATCTTTCTTGTCTTTTGACCCTTTGCGCTTTGGGTGTTCCTTCCTTGTATTATCGCGTGATGATGATCCTTTACTGCTCCGCTGCTGTGGTGTGTACATTCGGTAAACTCCTGTTTCATACAGGATGGCATCCATCCTTTCACCTTGTTTGATGATCCTGTTAAAGGAGTCTCTATCTTCTTCCATGGGTTCTACCTCCAGGCCTAGTCTGGGATGCATTACTTCGTATAGTCTCTGTCGTACCGTGTACTGAGATACTGTTCCATTAGGCAATCATCCATAGTACATCAGAAGGTCTGTTGCGACCATTGTTATTCTTTCTGCTTTCCCATTTCAGAACTGTTGGATTTCCTTGAATCTGTTACATAGTTCTTCCGTGTTTCGTGAGGATTGGAATCTATCCCGCAGGTATCTGATCAGAGTCATGCCTCATATCCTTTCCTTGCTGTCATAGTGGTTCATTGCTTGATAGTATACTTCTTCTGCCTTTCCTGTACAGAAACTTCTGAAGTATGCTCCGCTTCCCTCCTTTGTCTTATCCACGTCATGCAGGGCAAGGTATTGGGATGTAGTTGTTACCTATCGATCAAATACTTCAGGTTTTACATCTTCCTTTTCACGCAAGAATGTGGGTGGCAGTGGGAGCTTGACCTTGGGCTGGGCAGTACAGCAGATTCTCCTTCCAGCATATCCTGTTCGGACTCCTCGCTGCTGGAGTTGTCATCTGACGTGCTTTCTGACTCAACACTAGGGTTCTTGTCCAGAGGTTCTGCCACTACTGAGTGATCTGATTCTTCGTTGTTGTCGTCTTCCTCCTTTGGGTGTGGCTCAGTGGGCTGTCTTTCTTTGGTAGTTGTGCTGGCGCCTTCCCCTTACTGGGGCTGGGGGGAAGGAGCCCAGGAATGCTTGTCACTGCTTCTGCTAATTTGTTGATTGATTCGTAGAAGGTCTGCTTGGCCAAGTCTCGCGCTAATTGCCTTCCTGCTTCGTCAATTGAGAAGTCACTCTTTGGCCCCTTTGGCTTCTTGGGTTGTCTTCTTTTGGTAAGGCCTTCTCATGGGACCTGCTTCCCACTTCGAGTCTCCAGTGACTCAATGGTGTCATGTTGGTAGAGTTGAACCTTCCATGGTTCTGCCGCTCCCCAATGCTAGCTTCAATGTTGGGCTCTCTTTGCTTGATCAGGCCAGGTCCAGGCAGGTTTCTAACCACTTGCTGAGGTTAAAAAAATATAACGTGTTCGGGCTGGGCCCTAGTCACATAATGGTACAATAGAAGCAGATGGCCTCTTGATCAACAAGAAGCAAGCGCGGCTGACTAAAGAAGTCCTCGAACAGGGTGTAATTGGAAATCAAAGAAGTAACTGTTCAACCAAGTATATTAAGAATACTGTCTGTTGAAGTCTGCTCTTTCCATCACGGATATCAGTGGTCTTTAAATACAACATATCGCTTATATCCGGTATGAGTGATATTTTAAAACATTATGTGTATCTACCGATAGCACACAAAACAATACAAGTATCAATCGATACTGTGAAATCAAACATAAAACCTTGTTTGTATCAACCGATAGCACATGAAACATTACAAGTATCAAGCGATGCTGTATAACCAATCATAAAACTAATCTAGTACCCATACCGGTTACAGATACTGTTACAAACTCTGACAAATTATTATTAAAAGTGCCTTTCTCTATGGTAATATAGATATGGAAACCAACCTAGAACTTTCCAAAGGATACCAGAAACTAGGAAAAGTCTGGAAACTAAAGAAGACTATTTACTGACTCAAGCAGTCTCCACAACTATGGTACCAACAGCTAATCTAAACTCTTAAAACAATGAACCTTAAAGTTACCAACTTCAACCCATGTATTCTGGTGCAAAAAATCTCTTCTATTGCATATATATTGACAATATTCTTATAGCTGGGAAACTCTCACTTGTTGATACATGTATTAACAAAATACAATCCCACTCGTAGTGTATGGACTCTAGACAAGCATCTCTATTGTTAGACATGCAGATCAAAATTACAAAAGATGATATAAAGATCTACTAGGAATAATATATAACAAAAATTCTGGAACAATTTGATCTAAGTGATGCTAAACTAGTTACTACTCCAATTAAAGTCTATACTACATTAGTTAAAACAAAAGATAATAATCAACTATACCAGTAACACTACTATCAGTCTATTATTGGATCACTAATATATGCTCCTATTGCCACAAGACTAGACGTTGCACATGCTACCGCATTTCTTAGCCAATTCTCCTCAAATACGACTACTATAGATCTCACCACTGCAAAATGTATACTTTAATACCTGAAGGAGAGAAAGACCAAAGGATTACAATATAACTGAGACAATAAGGAATAGCCACTAAAGGTCTTTAGTGATACCTTATTCACCTTAGATCTTGAGGATAGAAAATTATTTACTAGTCCAATTATACAAGTATATAGTAATACAGTAAGTAATATGGCAATCAAAGAAACAAAAAACTGTTGCAACATCTACAACAGAAGCTAAATACATCATACTCACATTCATAACTTGACCAACTATATAGCTAAACTGAGGGCTGTCTCTCATGAGAATTGAAACAACACTGATTCTATATTGCGACAATATGGCAGCCATTAAGCTTACTGAAAATGCAGGCATTTCTGATTGAGCAAAATATATCAATGTTCAGTACCATTACACAAGAGAGTTGTGAGAAGTGGTGAAGATAGATGAGATAGCTATTAGTACAGAGGATAATTTGGCAGATATATGTACAAAGAGATTAGTTAAGATATAATTTAAAGGGTTTTCTAACAGGACAAGAATGGAACTATAGGAGAAGGGTTCAAAATTACATTATCCTATTCCTGTATGGTGGTGTGAATGTATCAGTCATGTGATACAGTCACATGACCTATTATTATACTAGAAGAATTCTAGCAGGTTCTATGGATTTCCTTAGTATGGGGCAGTGTTTGTATAACCACAGAAAGATATAAATAGGGGTGTATTTTTTCTTCACTTAAGTTAGATAGATCACACAAGCTTGGATTAATATATTTGTCTTAAAGATATATCTTGTTTATCATGTCTACTCCACTATTACAAGTGCAAGTAACTTAGGTACAAATATTCTCACTATTTTTTTGGGGTTGGACAGGTCACTTTCCTATAGCTCCCCGAGTTTATATAATACCACAAGAGATTGTTGGCTAGCTTCACCGAGCCGAGGTTCCTGGGGAGTTTGGCACCAGCAGCGGATCTGATATTCCTACAACCTGTACTTCCATCCACCTTCCCGGTACGCATCTCCTTCTGAGAGGACACAGTGTTGACCGGTGTTGGCACTTCTTGGCATTTGCTCCGTCGGATGTACTATTCCAGTTTTACCAAAAAAAGCTATTAGTAGAAAGATGCTTGCATGCTTTCGGCTGAGGGCATTTGTGAGCTTGTGCTGACTTCGATTCAGATATGCTGTCACCTTCCAACCCAGAGATGGCTCTAGGGCTGGCTAACATGGTGGTGGACCCGCTCCCTACCGGCACTAAAAATGGATGCCTATATCCTTCAAATATCACTTTCAACTACTTAGTTCTCAAGTTGTGGAGGCCTACTAGTCCCCCCCCCCCCGCTCCTCAAACACATTCCCCAAGGCACAAGCTTCGTACTGCAAACTCAAGGACATCCGCAAAGGGTTTTCCACAGTCGTATCCGCTATAGCCTTCTCCCTTGCATTCAGCGAATGGCATGCCCTGGACCAGCCACCCCCAATGGTGTCCAGCATCATTGGGGACAGTCACCTACAACCGGCTCCATTTTAGCTACACCTTCACATCGTACACCATTAGTATACCCACCATGCGCCGATTGCGGGGGGCGGCTCCCCCGCATGAAATTGTGAGTGAGCTGCTCTGCTTTGCGGCGCAGGGTAGCAGACAAGTCAAAGAGGGGGTATTATTAGACCTCTAGACCTAGGTACTTTTCATATTATTAGTTTCACTCGCGTTCTCTATTTGATAGCACAAATCACTATAATATTATAACAATTATTAGTCCTCCTCAACTTAAAATTCAAGTCTATTTCTCACCCTTCATACCTCTTTTTTTGTTTGCCCGTTTTAGCCCCAGCTTTATTTTTGTGGTTTTCGTGTCATGATTGCCCAACTACTATGGGTGGAAACAGCGTAAGTTAGAGAAGAATTCATAAAGCAATTTTGCTACTACTTCACCCAGATAAAAAAGTCTGTGACCTTTTCCTTCCATTCCTCTGGAGAAGTGAGGTGTGGAGTTTTCTTTCCCTCAAGATACCCACCAAGACCAGAGTCCCTTTTCTTATATAGGAAAGATACACTACAACGGACCCTACCCAGTTCACATGCCAACAGCTCTGCACGAACTCGAGATAAAAGGCCCGAAATAAATATGCGTTATGCTTTAGACATGCCAAGTTTTTTAATTTTACCCCAAGCTAAGTTTTGAGATATCTATAGAGGTATAAGGGCCCCCAATTTTGGCACTCCTCGACATCTACAGTGTTATCAGACCAAAAGACCTCTCTTACAACACACACGCCCGAGTGATATTCTATGATAAATTCCTTGGCGCTTTGTCATCAACCAGAGCCTCCCTCGTACCCCTCCATTGTGCATGCTGGAAATTTGGCAAAGCTTCTGTAGAACACCAGAGCGTGAGGTTCAACCCACCGAAAAAAACGCCCAGGCACCCCTTCTTCCTTCATTAATAACCGAACCGACCACAACACGAGCATGTCCGGAATATTCCAGGGATCAAGAAACAGCGGAACTTTGTGTTTGTCTTTCTCGCTCCACCGTCGAATAATGGATGAATTGGGGCTAACGGAGGTTTTCACTGGTCAGTTCTCGGAGGAGAGAAAATTACGGGGTCGGATGTTAGGGATCAGAATGGTAATCCACCTCACTTTCTATTTGACTGTGTTAGAGGGGAGATGATATTGATGAGGGTCTGGAATAGTTCTCGCCACACAAGCAATAGCGAATATCGTCAAGAGCTCGTTTGGCCCCTCGGGGTTGGATAAGATGATGGTGGATGATATTGGAGATGTTACGGTTACAAATGATGGTGCTACTATCCTTAGTTTGTTGGATGTTGAGCACCCAGCCGGGAAGATCTTGGTCGATCTGGCTCAGCAGCAGGATAAAGAGGTCCCACCCCTCTTCCTACTGCACTATCACCTCCGGTTTGCAATGCTGATTATAGGTTGGGTCGGATAGGTTGGAGATGGAACAACTTCGGTCGTGATTATCGCCGCCGAGCTCCTCCGTCGAGCAAATGAACTCGTCAGGAACAAAATCCACCCAACTACAATCATAACCGGTTACCGTCTAGCCCTCCGCGAAGCTGTAAAATACATGACGGAAGTAATGTCAGTAAAAGTCGAAACCCTGGGAACCGAACCCCTCCTAAACATTGCAAAGACCTCTATGTCCTCTAAGATCATTGGCTCGGACTCGGACTTCTTCGCGCAGATGGCCGTGGACGCAATGCTTGCCGTCAAGTCCACAAACACAAAAGCTGAAGTTAAATATCCCGTTAAGGCAGTCAACATCCTCAAGGCTCACGGAAAGAGTGCTACAGAGAGTATGCTCGTTAAAGGGTATGCTCTTAATTGCACTGTTGCTTCCCAAGCTATGCCCACGCGGATTCTGAATGCAAAGATCGCATGTTTGGACATGAATCTCCAGAAGACAAGAATGGCATTGGGTGTTCATATCACTGTTGACGATCCTAACCAGCTAGAGGCAATCCGACAGCGGGAGTCTGAGATGGTGCTCGAGAGGATAAAATTGATTCTGGACGCTGGTGCAAACGTCATCCTCACCACAAAGGGTATCGACGACCTCTGTTTGAAGACATTTGTGGAGAAGGGTGCTATGGCTGTGCGTCGTTGCAAGAAGGAGGACCTCCGAAGGATCGCAAAGGCTACTGGTGCAACACTTGTCAGCACGCTTTCAAACCTGGAAGGAGATGAAGTCTTCGACGTCTCATCTCTCGGATCCGCGGAGGAGGTTGTCCAGGAGCGTATCTCAGACGACGAGTGTATCTTGGTGAAGGGGAACCAAGGCATACTCCTCAGCATCCATCATTCTCCGAGGGCCAAACGACTACCAACTCGACGAGATGGAGCGCTCAGTCCATGACTCCCTCTGCGCTGTCAAGCGCACTCTCGAGAGCGGGAAAGTAGTCCCTGGCGGGGGAGCCGTCGAAACCGCCTTAAGCATCTACCTAGAGAACTTTGCTACCACAGTCGTACGTTCCTCTCCTTTACCTCCTTTCCTATATCTTCTTCACATACTAACGGGGATAAACAGGGATCTCGCGAACAATTGGCCCTCGCAGAGTTCGCCTCCTCACTCCTAGTCATTCCCAAAACATTAGCCGTAAACGCAGCAAAGGACTCCTCGGACCTAGTCGCCAAACTCCGCTCCTACCACGCCGCCTCGCAGACCGCCGCTGAAACGGAGACCAAGAAACGGAATTACAAGAACTATGGGCTGGACTTGATGAAGGGCAAAGTTGTGGATGAGGTTAAGGCTGGTGTGTTGGAGCCTACAATGAGTAAGGTTCGGAGCTTGGTATGTTTCCCCTTCCCCTCCTTCTCCCCAGCCTGAAGTGGATCTAACTTGGCTTGTTATACGTAGAAATCTGCCGTGGAGGCATGCATTTCCATCATGAGAATTGACACCATGATTAAATTAGATCGTAGGTTTTTCCCATTCCTCCTACACTTCCCTATTGCTCTGCCGAGAAACAGCCGCTGATGGTGTTTTTCCCTCTTTCGTACCCACAGCGGAGCAAAGACAGGAGGATCCTCACGGGGATCACTAATCTAGGGATTTGAAAGTTGGCTGGCTCGGGCTTGCGATGTTGCTCTATACTTCTATCGGCTAGAGATTATACTTGTATCAAAAAAAAGTAGAGAAATACAAGTTGTTGGTAGCTTCTATTTTCAACGACCGCCCGAATTTCCCTGCTCCCCCACAGCAATACCTGGTTAACCATTTCCCGGGCGAGCATGTTCACCATGTCCGTTCTCCCGGTATGAATTCATCTTGTCTATCCGTCCGCCTACTGAGATTTTGTCCTCGGCGCCGCGCCCCACGTGTGGAAGCTGATCCATGGGCCCACGATGTGAGTAAAACAACGAAAATCGATCCGTAATACCATTACCATGTTCACCTTATCCAACACCACACCATCCCCCCGGAAGAGCCACCCAGTCCTTGCCAATGACCGGTCTGTGTTTCACTGGCGCGATAGTAGGGTTCACCACCACCATGGCCCGGCAGCATTACCCCACGGATGGTCGCGCAGGGGATGCACCATTCAGTACCAAAATCCCCAAACGGGTCCCCCTTCCGTGTTTGTCATTACCCATACGGTACTCTTGGATATGTGATTCCGTCGATGGGCGGCTGTGTATTGCCCCCGCGTAATAATGATAGTAGGGTGTTGCGGTGGTGAGGATCGGCTAGGATGATTGTTGACAAAGTGGATGGAGCGGTATTTCGGGGGGNTTCAGTTTCGGTCGTGGTTGGATAACTTGCAGACTTTCGTCGTGTTCAAGTTATCAAAGCTTTACAAGAGATACTCATGCCAGGATAAAGTAAATGGAAAGTAGATTTAATGTCTCTTTACCCTTGATCTTCTACTATTTTGTTCAAGTTCCAATCATTGAATATCTTAAGCTGTTAAAGAAGATAGAGGGGAGGAATGAAGAAGTGGTGCAAAAGTTCAATAGTTTCATTAAACTATTAAGTATATGAAAGAAGTATAGGTATGTACCAGCCTGTAGGCGCCACCTATTTCAAACTTAAATTGAAAACTATAGCAGGAATAAAAAATCAGTGTTCTGAAAACCCCAAAGTCAAGCTATAGATACAGCAATTGTAACAAGATAGGAATAAGTTGGCGACTATTAGAAGTTCTAGTCACTACTCAACTCTCCCTCCAAGTCCTATAGCTGAGGTGTAGGTTGAAAGCTTAAGCAATATAATAGTTATGGTAGAATATTCCAATACTCTGTAACAGTTATGGTATTGATAGAGGAGGTGATAGAAGGTTTGAAATACTTGCATGAGGTACTAGGTTGAGGTTAATTATTATAGATATACTAATATTATGATAGTAGTAAATACTTTAGAGGGAAGTGATATGATATAATATAAACCTGTGTCAATAGAAAACCCACTCTCGGGCCACAACCACAAATAATTTATTTAAGCTTAGCTACCTAGCTAGACACCTAGAGTATATGCTAAGTAGCTCAGAAAATATTATTTGTCACCTAATGACCTCTGTAGAACATTTTATATAGGAAAAACTAAAATTTTAAGATTTTAACTTTTTGTCATATAAAATAAGTCAAGCTCTTTGGGATTCTCTATGTGGAAGAATTATTATGAAAAGCCTACCTGTTGTAGCAATATTTCACTTTCAGGTTGATTGCATTTATTTTTAATAATTGTATTTCTAATGCTACTGTTACATGCTACGAATATATATTACTTATATAATACAAGTGATATGTGATGAAAGATGTAGTATAAGTTCAACTAGAGTGAAAATGTAATAAAATATAATGTTTTGTGATACTTATTAGCTTAATGGTTAATTAAGTATTCCCTTAGAGTTAATTTAGCTTCTGTACCAATAATAATTCATAAAAATATACTATAATCATGCTCCCTTTCTGGAGCTGAATTGCTTTTATGAACAATAGATTGATGATAGAAATCCTACAACCTTTTGCCACACCTCCAATAATATCAGAGCGAGTACTATCACCAAAATTTAATGAGTCAGCTTCCAGCTGCAATTGAATCTCGAGTGAAAAATATGTATAGCAAAGTGAGACAGGGGCTGAGTCTAAATCTGAGTATGAAGAGATCGAAAGTATAGATGGTATGTATATCCAATTGTGAAAAGGGACTTTATACCAAAAGCAAAGTCTCAAATCCTAGTTATATTGTTTATTACTAACTACTACAAAGATCTAGGAGATCAGAGTAGCAAGTTCAATTAAGAGATAATTGAAGAGCATATTAAGCAGCACTGTTTAGAACAATTAGATAAGTATAGAGTTCATCTTTCTAAGATTGATGAAGCTTGTTCCTGCAAGAGAGAATGCCCTATAAAGGCTTCTTATATGCAATAGTTCACTTGGATGAATGCTAATAGTGCTATGGAAATCAAGCAGCACAAGTTGCTGGCAAGTTGTGTAATGGCTAGTACTATGACATTTGCAAAACTACATGGGACTAGGAAATACAAGAAGAGATCTTTTCTAGAGATAGAAGGTGGTGAAAGAGATTTAAGTAAGCATATGAGTCGAAATAAGTATGTAATCGTATTTGTTAGTCAAGTATGCTGCCTGTAACGTGTTCGGGCTAGGCCCTAGTCACGTATCGGTACGATAGGAGCAGATGGCTTCGTGGTCAACACGAAGCGAGCGCTGCTTGCTAAAGGAG
>PYWC01000070.1:112349-172191 GCA_003182015.1 Tuber magnatum | reverse complement strand
ATCATCGGCTACGCTCGGTAACAGACCAGTTAGTGATCTATACGGATCATAAGAATTTGAAGTACTTTAATAGTACCAAGGTCCTTAACCGAAGGCAGCACCACTGGGCTGAATTGCTGCAACCATTTAACTTCAAGGTGGTTTACCGAGAAGAACGGTTGAATGAGAAGGCAGATGCTTTGTCCCGGCGTAGGGACTACTGCCCTGAAGGGGGGACTGACTTTCCGCCACAGTCGTTTTTTCGCTCTGGACAGTGGGTTGGGAGCCAGGAATGGGACATCTTGCGACGACAGGTGTTGCAAGTGTGCCAGGGATCTCGGCTCCAGTCTTCCTTTTTGGATCAACTGCGGGTAGTGACAACCGAAGGCCAGGAGCAGTTAAGGATCCTGAAGGCAACCGCTGCCGGTGACAAAGAGGTCAACCAACATTTCACGACGGAAAAGGGCTTACTCCTGTACAAGAACAGGTGGTATGTTCCCAAGGGTCTGAATCTGAAGCAGACAATCATGAAGGCAGAACAAGACTCCCGAATCGTGGGACACTTCGGGACTTACAAGACCATTGGCAGGGTGAGGGCTAACTTCTATTGGCCTAAGATGAATGAGCACATCACCGACTATGTGCGGACATGTGATGCATGCCAAAGAAATATATCCATCAGGCACAAGAAGTTCGGGCTGCTGGACCCTATTAATGTTCCTATACGGCCCTGGACAGCAATTTCAATGGATTTCATTGTAGCGCTACCAGAGTCCACATAGTATACCAAGATCTGGGTCATAGTGGACAGATTCTCGAAAATGGCCTATTTCATACCCCTGACCACGGAGGTACCTATCAAGGAACTTGTCTTGATATTCCTGAAGGATGTTTGGCACCTTTATGAACTCCCAGAATCCATCATCCCGGATCGAGATAGCTGATTCACGTCCAAGTTCTGGATGAGTTTAATGCACTTGTTGCAATTTAAACTAAACGTTTCGACTGCATTCCACCCTGAGACTGATGGGCAAACCGAGAGGGTTAATCAGACACTGGAGCATTACTTGCGTAGTTACTGTTCCTACCAACAAGATGATTGGGCTTCGTTGTTACCCCTTGCGGCGTATGGGTATAACACCTCAACCTCAGAATCCATCAGGTTGTCACCATTTGAGATCAATCATGGGTTCAACCCACGGACAAACTGGTCGGGTGTTGTGTCTGACAACCAAGGGATACACCCTAGTGACGAGCTCTGGGTTAAGGAATGGGAAGGGACCTGGCAACAGATTCGAGAAACGATTCAGTGGGCATAGGAAAGGAAACAGAAATGGCATGACCAGAAACCGCTGCCATCCCCGAACTAGGTTACCTGGGAGGATGTGGCTTCTGGGCGGGCTAAGAAAGCGGACTGCGCGATGTTCAACCGAAAGAACATCCGCACAAAGCGTCCCATGGAGAAGCTGGACCACCGAATGTTTGGGCCTTTTGTGGTCAAACGTCAGTTGGGTACCTGAGTATATGAACTCCAGTTGCCAGCCTGATTGAGCATCCACCCGGTTTTCAAAGTCACGCTGCTAGAACCCTATCTCGAGGATCCGGAATCGGGTCGGATCAAGGAAATCCCTACCCCGGAAGTCGTGGACAATAAGCCCAGTCACGTTATCGAAGCTGTTGTGCACAGTCGCTGGTATGGTGGAACAAAGGCGAAGTTTCCGTCGCGCTTTGTCCAGTACCTGGTTGCATGGGGAGGCTATGGAGCTGAGGAGAACTCATGGGAACCCTGTGAGATGCTAGAAGGGACAGGCTTACAGGCCATGCTAGATTTCCATCAAAGATGTCCATCCCAGCCCAGGGACCATAGGGTCTTGGGGGAATCGAGTTGTGGAAACAAAAGACGACGCTTAATGGTCCTGGACGGACCGTGGAGAAGAGGGGAGTTATGTAATGACCCAGCATACATGAGCTATGGTAGCCGGCACCTACACCCATACAGGTAGCTGGGAGGTGAACTGGTAGGAACTGGCAGGCAAGTGAGTACTTGACCTACGGAGACCCGACGGCCCGGGCACCGAGATGAGCAGATTTACTGGGCACAAGTACGTAGGTACATGGCTACACCCGAGACTGGTGTCAGCATACTTAGGGACCTATGAAGGGGCGGTTACACAGCTAGGCCAGTAACTGGAGAAAGGCCCGGTTTGTCTATCTCTGGAAGTGGGATATATAGGGTAACAGGAGAAAGTCCTCTTGTCCACCGGACAAGATTACCCTACCTTGAGGCTTGGGTTACCCTGTTCAAGGACCTGAGTTACCCTACCTTTCAACACGAAGTCCCTCGGGGAGTTTGGGAAAAATGGTTGGAATGCCTGTCACACGAAGCCATGCATAATACTGCATTCTGGAGTTCCGGGAGATGCTATTGGGCGAGCTACGCAGCTACGAAGAGGCTGTAAATTGGAGACATTATTCCTATCAGGCCCCTCCAGCACCGCCCTGAGGCCCGGACGTCATGGGCAAACGGTTGCGTAGTTGTGTTCAGTCTAGCAAAGAAAGACCTTGGGAGACCTACTTGCAACACCGTATACGTTGCTGCCGTCCGGTCTACCATAGGTTGTTTGCAGGATATACAAGGGAGCATAGGGTGGAAGGTGGAGTACCTCCTCCAAGTTGTTCGGAGTAAAACGGACCAAAACCGATGGAGTAAATGGGAGTTAACCGTAGGGGTCCCGAAGGTAGTCCCGGGTGGTACCGGGGCGACTGGGAAACCTTTACATCTCCCAAACCCGAAAGTGTCCCCAACGCCATAGGGGCGGAAAGAGAAGTGCAGAGACACTAGAAGGAGGATTCCTACCACAGGTAAGGTGGATCCGAGGTGGTGGTCATGGGTAGCACCCATTGGACCACTCCCGAACCACCGCATCCTGCAGAAGACACCGGAAGCCCGATACTCGTAAATAGTAGATAGATAAACCGCTCACGGTAGCTTCCGGGGTCATGTAGAAATCAACGCACATGGGATGAGTGTCATAGATAGTCTAGTTCAGCAGGTGTCTTGACGGTTAGCCAATGGCAAGTCACTGATGTGCAGAGGTTTTCACTCCGGCGGGAAGAATGAAAATGCGCCGCAGAAATGAGATGTGCATATGGTGAACGCCGACTAGAGAGTGTCGACACATGCATGCCCGAAAGGGGTGCCAGGAGACGTGTCGGACCACCCTCAGCGGAGAAGGGTGTACTCGAATAGTTGGTGTAAAGTGATGGGGGAGTTTCTGGCATAAGATAAAACTACTTGAACATCTATGCGAGAACTCTCCTACTCCAACAATCAATCCTCTCGCGACTTTGATTGAGTGAAGCGTCAGGCTTAACGATATTAAGTTTTACCGCTTTCTTTACTCTTACATCTTTGCGAACTTTTGGCGATAAGTTTGAAGTTGTTTGGTATGGTCGCAACCTAGGGATCTATCTTCCAAGGGGTGCCCCCGTTACATGAGCACACCCTTCTCTGCTAAGGGTGCTCTGACACATCTCCTAGTACACCCTTTTTGGCATGCATGTACCGATATGCTCTAGTCAGTGTTTACCTAATGCGGTGATCATTTTCACGGCCCATTTCCATTTTGCCCACTGGAGTGAAAACTTATTTGCATCAGTGTCTTGCCAGTGCCTAACAGTCAAACCACTGGATGAACTGGTCTATCTATGACAGATTTCCCATATGCAGTGATCTCTACATGACCCTGAAAGCTACTGTCAGTGGTTTATCAATCTACTATTTACAAGTTGTGGACTTCCAGTGTCTTCCGTAGGATATGATGGTCCGGTAGTGATCCAATAGGTGCTACCCATAATCACTGTCTAGGATCCACATTACCTGCAGCAGAAATCATGCTTTTAGTGTCTCTGCACTTCTCTGTCAGAGCCTATGATGTTGGGGACACGTTCGGGCTTGGCAGGTGTAATACCCTCCCGGTGGCCCTGGCACCACGTGGGACTACCTTTGGGACCCACACGGTTAACTCCAGTCAACTGTGTCAGTTTTGGTCCGCTTTACTCCTAACAACTTGGAGGAGGTACTCCACCTTCCACCCTATGCCCCCTTATATACCACTTGAACAGCTTACAGTCAACTGGACACCAGCAATGTATACCGTGTTGCCAGCACGTCTCTAAGGATTCTTCTTAGCTAGACTGCACACCACTACACCAGTGTTTGCCCATGATGTCCGCGACTCAAGGCAGACCCAGAAGGGTATAACAGAAACAATGTTTCCAATTTACAGCTTCTTTGGAGCTGCGTAGCCTACCCAATAGCATCCCCCTGAATCCCAGATTCCAGAATTATGTAGGGCTTCACATGACAAACATTCCTGTCATTTTTCTTGAACTCCCAGAGGGACTTGGTATTGAAAGATAGGGCAACTCAGGACTTTAGACAGGGTAACCTAAGCCCTATGGTAGGGTAACCTGATCCTGAGGGTAGGGTAACCTTGTCCGGTGGACAAGGTGACTTTACTCTTTTACCCTGTCTACTCCTTCGCCGCAGATAGACACCTGTATCCTTTCTCTCGTTTCCCAGCCTAGCGCAGTAACGGCCCCTTCAGAGGTCTCTAAGTATGCCGACATCATTCCCAGATGTAGCCAAGTACCTAAGTACCTGGTCCGCCATTTCTGTTCATCTCAGAGCCTGCGCCATCGGGTCTCTGTGGGTCAAGTACTTACTTACTTGCCCGCTAGTTCCTACCTGTTAGCTGCATGGCTGTCTGTATGGGTGTAGGTTCAGGCTGCCATAGCTCATGTATATTGGGTCGTTACATCACCCGCCTCTTCTCTATTGTCCGTCCTTGACCGTTAGCATCATCCCTTATTTCCACAACTTGATTCCCCCAAGGCCCTATAGTCCCTGGGCTTGGACGGACATCTTTGCTGGAAATCCAGAATGGCCTGTAAGCCTGTCCCTTCTAGTATCTCATAGGGCTCCCATGGGCTCTTCTCAGCCACATAGCTTTCCCATGACACCAGGGACTGGACAAAGCGTGACGGAAATGTCGTGTTTGTTCTCCCACACGATTGACTGTCCACTACGGCTTCGCCACTGCAACCACGCTCGATGTCCAGAAGTTCCAGTGTAGAGACAACCTTTACCCTACCTCATCCCGGATCTTTGCAATACGGTTCCAGCAATGAGACATTGAAAACTGGGTCGATGCTTTGTCTGGTGGGCAATTCGAGATCTTATGGTCGGGTACCTTCCTCAGGTTTGATCACAAAAAGGTCAATCCTCCAGTGGTCTAGCTTCTCTATCGGACGCTTGGTGCAGATGCCCTTTTAGTTCAACATCACATGGTCTGCCTTCCTTGCCCCAACCCAAGGTCAGATTCTCCAAGGGTATATAGTCTGGTGATGGCAACCATTTCTGATTGTGCCAAATTTGTTGCCTTTCCTGTTCCCGTTGAATCATGTCTTGATTCTCTTGCCAGGTTCCTTGCTATTCCTTAACCAAGAGTTCACTGCCTGGGTATATCCCTTGATTATCAGACACTACACCCAACCGGTTTGTCTAGGGATTAAACCAGTAATTGATCTCAACTAGTGACGACCTGGTGGATTCTGATGTCGAGGCATTGTATGTATACTCCGCAAGCAGTAGTACCGAAGCCAAATCATCTTGTTGGTAGGGGCAGTAGCTACGCAAGTACTGCCCCAGTGTCTGATTAACCCTCTCAGTTTGCACATCAGTTTCAGGGTGGAAAGCAGTCGCAATGTTTAGTTTCAGTTTTAACAAGTGCATCATATTCATCCAGAACTTGGATATGAATGGGCTCTCTCGGTCAGAGATGATTGACTCTCGGAGTCCATGAAGGCACTAAACTTCCTTCTGGCATATCAAGGGAAGCTGCTTGATTGGTACATCAGTGGTCAGGGGTATGAAGTATGGTATTTGCGAAAATCTGTCCACAATGACCCAGATTTTGGTATACTCTTCTGACTCTGGCAGTACTACAATGAAGTCCATTGAGATTGCTGTCCAAGGCCGCATAGGAACATCAATAGGTTTCAGTAGAACAAACTTCTTGTACCTGATGGACTTATTCCTTAGGCATGCATCACATGGTTGCACGTAGTCCGTAATGTGCTCATCTATCTTAGGCCAATAGAAGTTTGCCCTAACCCTGCCAATTGTTTTGTAACTCCTGAAGTGTCCTGCAATTCGGGAGTCATGTTAAGCCTCCATGATTGTGTTCTTCAGATTCTGACCCTTAGGACCATACCACCTGTTCTTGTACAGGAGTAAGTCCTTTTCCATTATGAAGTATCAGTCAACCTCTTGGTCACCGCTAGTCATTACCTTCCGGATCCTTAAGTATTCCTTGTTCTGTTTTATTGCTACCCACAGTTGATCCAAAAAGGATGAATGGAACTGAAACCCTTGGCATACTTGCAACACTTGTGGTCACAAGATGTCCTGTGCCTGACTCCCAACCCACTCTCTGGGGTGAAAAAAATGACTGTGGCACAAAATCACTCCCCTTTCAGGGCGGTAGTCCCTGTGCCGAGACAAAGCATCGGCCTTCTCATTGAACTGCCCTTCTCGGTAAAGCACCTGGAAGTTAAACGGTTGCAGGAACTCAGCCTAGCAGTGTTGCCTATAGTTAAGGACCTTAGCACTATTAAAGTACTCCAAATTCATATGATCTGTATAGCTCACCAATTGGTCCACCACTGAGCATAGCAGATCATCCCATTCCTTGAATGGCACTATGACGGCAGTTATTTCCTTGTTATGGACATAATAATTAATCTCTGCTGGGTGAGACTTCTAACTATGATGGGCCACTGGATACCACCTCTCATACTGACAGAACTGGGAGAGGAGAGCTCCTAATGCAAAGTTACTACTGTCGGTTTGCAGCCGGGTTGGCCCTTCAGGGTCAAAATGTGCTAGGATAGGTTTGGACGTAAATGCTTCCTTCAAACGGTTGAAGGCCTGCTTAGAAGCAGGTGTCCATTCCCATCAGAACTCCTTCTTTGTCAAGTCCATCAGAGGTTTCGCTATCTTGCTAAAACCCTCTACAAACCGAAAATAGAAGTGGGCAAAGCCCATAAAGCTTTGAACGTCAATGATGCATGTTGGAGGTGCCAATCCCAGATTGTTTGCACCTTCTCCGACAACATAGAAATCTCTATATCACCGATCTTATATCCCCGGAATTCAACTTCCCGTTGATGGAAACTGGACTCGTTCATGCTTACGCACAGTCTGGCTTTCCACAATTTCTCCATCACATGCCTCACCTGCACTACATGTTCTTCTCTGGTTTTGGAGTAGATCAGGATGTCATCCATGTACACAATGACTCCTTTATCCAAGAGGTCACAGAAGAGGTCTTCTATCATGCTCTGCAAAGTTACTGGGATGTTACATAACCCAAATGGCATGACCGTGTATTCATACAGTTCATATCTACACTGGAAGACCATCTTCCATTCCTTATCATCTGCCATCCTGAGAAGGTAGTAGCCGTTCTTCAAGTCCAACTTAGTGAACACAGCAGGCTCTCCTAACCTATCTCGCAGTTCATTGATCAGCGGTTGAGGATACTTACTCTTAACTGTGATTTTGTTCCGCCCTCAGTAATCTATTACCACTCTTAATGTACCATATAGTATTGGTATGAAGAGGATAGGGGCTGCTGCCGAGGAACTGGATCGCCATAGCCTTCGAGTTTATAGCATGTTATGGAGATATTCTCGGAGTGCCTTAGGCTCCTTTTGCCATAACGGATAGATAGTCCCAAACAGAGGTTGAGTCCGGGGTTGCAACTCAATTGTATAGTCATACTTTGAGTGCTCTAGCAGTGCCTCAATCTGTTCTTGACTAAAGATGTCGCCACAGTCCTTATACCCAGGGACTATCTTAACTGCAATGTCAGCACCTTCATCATCAGGAATTGTACAATTCCCAACAGGTACACATTACTAGACTCTTCAGCTATTAACTCTTCATCAGTCATGAATACTAACTGCCCCTGCTCTACGAGGCTGTTAGTCTTGCAGAAATCTGAGCACCAGGTTAGTGATCCTCTCTTCCAATCTATGTCACGGTTATGGTGGTTCAACCGAGACATAGGTAGGTACCCATCCACCTTGGTGTCGAGCACATCTGCGACTTCAAAGCGCATCTCATTATGGTGGTCGCCTATCCTCATCTCCAATAACTTGGTATAGTGTAGACCTGACCTGGGAATGGGATTGTGTCATGATCTGGCTAGAGGAGCACTAGCCAGATGACCGAAGCAAGGAAAACGCTTTGCACATGACCTCAATTAGAGGTCTTGCAGTGAAGTTATTCTTTCATGCACATGGTCCCCTTAGAAGGTCATGGGGCTTATTTATGTTTGAATAGTTTTCGCGCGTGCCCTTATCAGTAGGTCATGTGGTTTGTTTGTACGCTTGATTTATATTGTATTTGATTTATGTTTTTGCACATGATGTGGCTTTGACATCATGGGATGTTTTATGTTGTGTGCACATCACGTGTTTGAGTCATATGATGTTATGAATGATTTTGCACCAGACCTCACTTGAGGATCAGGGCTGGGTTAGGGTTTCGGGACGAGGCCTATATGAAGGCTGGGTTTTCACAGATGGGTTAGCTCTTCACAGAAATATGTACTGTTATTTCTTATCTACTACTTTATGTGCTTTACAATACAAAAACCTTTATGCTCCAAACCTCTGCACTAGGTGGATCAAACATACAGTCAAGAACCTAGCTGCTATACAGATCTAGCTAATGGAAGCAAAGACCGGGACTCCTGGCGCTGGTGAGAAATCGCTTCTTACATGGCAATACTAGGATAGTGTGGGGAGACTTGCGGAGCTTTTGGACATAGCGCAGCGCAATTCAGAAGATACAGAAGGTCGTTACTAGTTGTAAGTAACACGAGTAGTGGGAAATTGTGACATTTGGGGGTGTCTCCTGCGACACCTAACGAAAGCAAAATGGGCACTCCAAAAGGTTTGGTGTTCACTCAAGACAAGGAATGAGATATGGATCTCGCAAATGACAGCGGTCACCTAGGACGAGTACAAAATGCCGTAGACGAGAGGGTAGACCAACCATCGCACGCAGTGAGTCCTGCTACAATGGAACGAACCGCACCCCTAGGGTGTTCCTACGAAGGAACACCAGGACCAGAAAGCATGGCTGCAGTGGCAACACTAGCACCCGCAACAGGGCCTACTACGCAGGCCCTGATGATGAACGAGGACCAGATCATGCGATTCTTGGGAGCAATTAACACGGAGCCGGAATTGAGACCAAAAGCATGGGAACTAGACCTCTATAAGGGAGACCGCGAAAGGTTAAGACAGATCCTGAGTGGGTTGGAACAGTACTTAAACGTCAAGGGGTACGGCATCGGGAAAGACATGCTCAAGATGGACTATGCGGAGTCCCTCTTGCGGGAAGAGGCAGGGCAATGGGTAATGCCCTACATGGAAGGAAAGTGAGACAGGATATAGGCCTCGTGGAAAGGATTCAAGGAAACCCTTCACACCCTGTTTGGAGACCGAAATGCCAAGGAGACGGCGTGACGAAAACTGGAGAAAACAAAACAAGGAAAAGATAACCTTTCTGACTACAGGTACAAGTACTACATGAGATCGGTTGAAGTGGAGTATAACGATGGCATGGAGTACCGCCACCACTTAGGCGGTGCGAACTAAAGGCTAAGGGAAGCCTGGATAAGCTTGGACCAGACCCATCGAATGGCTGATGGCTTCGCAGTATGGGTTATCGACAAAGAGGACAAGATCAACCTGGTCAGACATGCTCAGAACAGGACGAGGCTGATAACCCATCCAACCCGACTGTGAAACAACAATGGTACCTACCGACCGAACAATATGCTAGGACCAGCACCCGCCGCGGACCCCATGCGATTGGATGTGGTAGGAAGGAAAAATCGACAGTCCCAAAGATTGTAGGACCAGGAGTACCAGAAGGGAAGAAAGGAAAATACGTGCCTGCGATGTGGACCAAAGGGGCATTTCATCAAGGATTGCCAACCCAAGGAAATGAAGCTTCCAGAAATGGAGACTACTGACAGGATGGAAGGGCAGGACACTTTACAGGAATAAAGTCCCCAGCAAGGAGTGGTCTGCGGGACAAGAAACCAGGCAAACCCACCGCCATCGCAGACATACGCATGAAAAAGAACAATTAGGCAACAATCAACAATACGAACCGATACACAAGTTGCGATATGGTTAGAGGACCACTAGCCAGGTGACTGAAGGAAGGAAAAGGTTGCGCATGGGACCTCATTTACAGGTCATTCATTTAAGTTATTCTTTCAAGCACATGACCTCGTTAGCAGGTCATGGGGCTGGTTTATGTTTAAATTGGTTTCACACATATGACCTTGGTAGCAGCGCATGGGGCTCGTTTATATTGATCGTATTTCGCATATGATATGCAGTTGTGGTTATGGGGAGAATCTAGACTGCCGGTAAGGTTTACCGGCAAGGCAGACTTGTTTATGTTTTGTGCGTAACCTTATTCGTAGGTCTTGTAGCTTCTTCATGCCTTCGATTTATATTGCATTTGATTTATGTTTTTGCACATCATGTCACTTTGACGTCATGGGATGTTTTTATGTTTTGTGCACATGACTCGTTGGAGTCATAGGATGTTATGAATGATTTCGCACCTGACCTCGCTTGAGGATCAGGGCTGGGTCAGGGATGCGCGAAGAGGCCTATATAAAGGCCGGGTTTTCACAGATGGGTTAGCTCTTCATGCAACTATCTACCGTTATTTCCTATCTACTACTTTACGCTCTTTACGATCCAAAGACCCTTACTCTCCAAATTTCTCCGTTAGACAGATCAACCATAGAGCCAAGAACCTAGCCGCTACGCAGGTCTGGTTAACCAAAACAAAGACCGATACCCTCAGTGCTGGTGAGAAATTGATTCTTACCTGACAATACCAACATAGGGCCAAGAGACTTGAGGAGCTCACGGACACAGCGCAGCGTGGTTCGGAACATATGGAAGGTTATTACGTGTCGTGAGTAACGTGAGTAGTGGGAAACTGTAATATTTGGTTCCGTCTCCTGTGACACCTAATGACAGCAAAACAGGAACTCCAAGAAACTTGCAGTTCATACAAGAACAACGCAGGAGATATGGTTCTCATGGATGACACCCGTGACACAGGACGAGTACGGAACGCCTCAGACGAGGCAGCAGACCCACTCTCATGAGTTGCGAGTCCGGTTACATCTAGACGAACCCCACCCCTGGATAGTTCCTTCTAAGGAACACCATGACCACGAAGGATGGCCTTAGTGGCAAAAGCAGCACCCCCGCTAGGGCCCACTACCGAGGCCCTAATGATGAATGAAGACTAGCTGATGAGATTCCGCGGAGGAACTAATGTCCACCCGGGATCGAGGCCAAAAGCAAGGGAACCTGTCCTCTACGATGGAGACCACGAAAAGTTAAGACATTTCCAGAGTCAGTTGGAACAGTACTGCAAGGTCAAGAGATACGGTATCCGGAAAGATAAGCTCACGGTGCACTATGCGGAGTCCCTCTGGGGAGAAGCGGTAGGGCAATGGGTAATGCCCTACGCGGAAGGAAAGCGAGATGGGCTATGGGCCTCCTGAGAGGGATTCAAGGAAACCCTCCACGCCTAGTTTGGAGAGTGAAAGGTCAAGGAGACAGCAAGACTCAAACTGTAGAAGATGAGACCCGGAAATGATAACCTTTCTGACTACTAGCACAAGTTGTGCATGACAACAGTTGAAGCAGAGTACGACGGCGACATGGAGTACCACCACCTCTTAGGCAGTACCCAAGAAAGGTTACAGGAATCCTGGATAAGCCCAAACCAGAATGATAGAACTGCCGAAGTCTTCGCAGCATGGGCTGTCGACAAAGCAGACAAGATCAACCTCGTCAGACATGCACAGAACCTGACCAGGGGGATAACCAGTCCAACCGCACCATACAACAACAACGGTACCTACCGACTGAGCAACACACTGCGACCGCCACCAGCTGGGGACCCCATGGACCTGGACGTGGCGGAAAGGAAAAATCGACACTTCCAAAGACTTTCTGACCAGGAGTACCAGAAGAGAAGAAAGGAAAACACATGCCTTCGATGCGGACTGAAGGGGCACTCCATCCAGCATTGCCAACCCAAGGAAACGAAGGACCAAGAAATAGAGACTACTAAAAGGATAGAAGGACAGGAGACTTCAAAGGAATAAAGTCCCCCGCAAGAGGTGGTCTGTGGGGCGAGAAATGAGGCAAACCCACCGGCATCGGACACATATCAACGAAAAGGAACAATAAGGCAATGAGCAACAATACGAACCGATATGTACCCCTATCAATGAAGCAAATCAACCAGGCGATGAACAACAGTACGAGCGGATACGATAACCATAATGAACATCTTATGATTAACCGGAAACCATGCACAATGAACAAAGATACAGAAATGAACGTGATCCTTGGTTCAGGAGCAACCAAGGATTTCACCAACAAAGATTTCCGTGAAACACATATATTACCCCTAGAAAACATAATGAAACCAAGAGACGTATATGTAGTCAGTGGGGAGAAAAGTAAAGCAGGACCAATCACCCATACAGTGCAAGCCGTAATGGAGATCGGGTCGCATCACAAAGCCATGTCGTTCCAGGCAGGGCGCTTGCAGAAACATAGTGCCATACTAGGAATGGTTTGTCTAAAGTGACACAATCCGAAAATCGACTGGGAAAAAGGCCAAACTAACTTTAACACCGAACGATGCACACAGTTGTGCCTGGAAACTTCTGCAACAATTTAAACGGTCCCAGAAGTACAAGGAATAAGAGGAAACCTGTGGACGCAAACCTGCCACATGGACATCAGACACGAACAAGCGATCCCTGACGACGCAGCTATAAGCATACAAGTGTTGCACCCAAATGCGAGGAAACCAACATAAGGATCCAAGAAAGTAGCAGGTTACGACTTGTACAGCATGGAAGACATGATGGTCCGCGTAAGACGACAAAAGATGATACCAACTGGAATTGCAGTAGGACTGCCCGATGATATCTATGCAAGAATCACCATATGCACTGGTATGGCCGCCCAACATGGGTTTACCAGCGGCGCTAGAGTAATCAATGCGGACTGTAGGAGCAAGGCACAAGTCCTACTAACAAACCGGAAGATTTAGGACTATACGATACAAAAAGGGGATTGCATAGCCCAGATGATTATTGAAAATAACGATACCAGGAAGCTCCGCAACATCTGAGACCTGGACTAGACCAAAAGAGGTGTGACAAGATTCGATACCAGGGAGCTCCGGGAAGTCTGAGACCTGGACGAGACCAGGAGAGGCGAGAAAGGATTGGATACCAGAGAGCTACGCAAAGTCCGAGACCTGGACGAGGGCAAAAGAAGAAAGAAAGGCTTCGGAAGCACTGGACGGGGAATTTCTAATGATGACAACCCTACCAAAACCACAGTAGAGGAACCCTAGAGCATATTGTTCATATTAGCAAAGGCCTTCAGTCAACTCTATCAGTGAGGAGAACAAACGTGGATCCTCAAATGGAATGAAGAAGAAGTTGGACTAATGATCGCAGAAGTGTCAATGATAAGCACGGGGCTGGTGGTAAAGGAAGAAGCGAAGA
Organism: Tuber magnatum; assembly: GCA_003182015.1. Taxonomy (NCBI): domain Eukaryota; kingdom Fungi; phylum Ascomycota; class Pezizomycetes; order Pezizales; family Tuberaceae; genus Tuber; species Tuber magnatum. The sequence continues at coordinate 158,491 of PYWC01000070.1, read as the reverse complement.
AGAGGCAAATAACGTTACGGCAACTGGTCCTGACGGAATGTCACAACTATCGCAACATATTCGCCGGAAATGAAAGGACGGAACTTCCCATGCACAAGAGCGAACATCAGCGGATCAAGCTGGAGGAAGGAAAAGCAGCACCGTTCATAAAACTCTACCCATTGAGGGAAGAAGGATTGAAGGTGCTATGAGAATACCTCCAACAGAATCTGGCCAGGCAACGGATGAGACCATCGTCCTCCTCTGCGGGGGTACCCATCCTACTTGTCAAAAAGAAAGATGGGAAACTGAGACTCTGTGTGGATTTCTGGGGACTAAATGCGGTATCACAAAAAGACAGGCACCCTCCACCCTTGATTGACAAAGCATTGGACTGGCTAGGATGGGCCAAAGACTATATTAAGTTGGATATCAAGAACACATCTCATAACATAGGGATAGCCAAGGGTGACAAAGGGAAAATCGCTTTCAGGATAGGATACGGACTGTTCAAATGTTTACTCGTGCCCTTTGGTTTATCCAATGCACCCACCACATTCCCACGCAGGATCAACTCCAGGTTGAGCAAGTACCTGGACAACAGTTGTATGGTCTATCTAGACAATATTCTCATTTATTCGGACAACATGGAGTAACACCACCAAGATATATGGAAGGTCCTACAGGCATTCAGAGAAGCTAAGGTCAAACTAAAGTCCGCGAAATGCGACTTCCATAGGGACAAAGTTGAATACCTAGGATTTATCGTCAATCCAGAAAGAGTATGAGCCGATCCAGTCATGATGGCGGCTATCGATGACTGGAAAGCACACAAGAGTATGAAGGGGGTACTAAGCTTTATGGGCTTTTGCAACTTTTACCCAAGGTTTATAGAAGGATTTAGCAGGATAGCTGAGCCCCTCTACAACACGACAAGAAAAGGGATCAAAGGGGAGTGGGGAGAGAAGCAACAACAAGCATTCGATGATATGAGAAAGTGACTTACTGTGACAACAATATTGCGACATTTCGACCTCTCACGACCCATTATGATCGAGACGGATGCGTCCCACCATGTATGCCCTGGTATCCTATCCCAGCAGGCAGCGGACGGACTATGCAGACCGGTCGCATTTCAATCAAAAACAATGTCAAAGGCAGAACAAAACTATGACATTCACGATCAGGAACTGTTAGCCATTGTTCAATCAATCAGAGACTAGACAAAGTACATACTAGGAAGTCTGCACAAGATCCATATCATTACGGACTACCAGAACCTACTAGCGCTTACTACCACTAAGGCACTCAATGGAGGACAGATCCGACGGAGCGAGACGTTAAGTTAATACTACCTCCAAATGGAATACTGACCAGACAAAGAAGATGGATAGCCAGACGCCTTGACCAGAAGGACAGAGGATTTTGCAGACAAAGGGGAAATACGAGCACAGCGACGAAGGATACTTCTTGCGAAGTAAAGATATTTACCAGAGCAAGGGGACGAAGACAGTGGATATGAATCACTGAACGAAACAACCATGGCTGCGAGCAAAGATGGGGGATACGAAGAATGGATAAAAAGAAGTACGTCCAGTGACCAAGGAATCAAGGGAACAAAGAAGGCCTAGAAGGAAGTCCTAAATCAAATGCAAGGGGTAGCCCTTGGGCTATGCCGGGAAGAAGATAGATACCTGTGGTACGACGACAAGATAAGGCTCCTGGATGAAGAAGCCTTGTGAACAGGGATAATATGCAGAAATCACGCCACCACTCCAGTGGGGCATGGCGGAACAGCAAAAACGACAGCCTTGATTCAACGATAATACCACTGGCCTTCGATGTGCAACGACATTAAGAGATATGTACGGAATTGTGACACATGTCTGTGAACGAAAATGGTTAAACACGCACCCTTCGGACTGCTCAAACTGCGCGAAACTATAGGAAGACTATGGCAATCTATTGCTATGGATTTTATCACTGGATTACCCGAATCAAACATTTATGATACCATATGGGCGGTTATCGACTAACCCAGGAAAATGATGCACTTTATACCGTGCAGAACGGATATGACCACACAACAATTCTTCAATGTTTAAAGACCAGGTCTTTAGACTCCATGGACTCGTGAAAGGTATTACCTGCAACGGAGGATCCCTCTTCACGTCGGAAGTATGGAAACATATCACATGACACATTAAATCTCTGCCGACACTTGAGTACGGCCTTCCACCCGCACACAGATGGCCAGACCCCGGGAACAAATACGATATTAGAACAATACCTGCGAGCCTACGTCAACTACCAACAGAACGACTGGAGGAAAATCTTATCCAGGGCAGAATTTGCATAGGACAACCTGCAGCAAGAAACGATGAAGAGCACACCCTTCTTTGCGAACTATAGATACGACCCCTCATTTGACCTGGCACAATATCAAGTGCCGCAAAGGTTAATGCAAGGCGACGGTATAATCAGGATACATGACATCTTACAAGACGAAATGTCTTTCGCGCAAATGAGTCAAAAGGAAAAGCACGATAAGCACAGGTAACCGGACCGGAACCTCACGGTCAGAGACAAGGTGTGCTTGACAGCACGCAATATCCGGATGAGGGGACCATCGCAGAACATGGACTACAAGAAAGATGGACTATTCAAAATAGCCGAACGGGTGAGATTGCGGGTATATATACTCTCCCTCCCCGCCTCGATGGAACACACTCATCCAATGTTGCACACCAGCCTCTGCAAACCCTACCAAGAAAACTCATTTCCCTCACAGAAAAGACGTCTCCCTCCGCCTATTTATATAGGCGGAGAAGACGAATACGAAGACGATGAGATAATCGACTCCCGCTGGCACTACGGTCGACTTCAGTACCATACCAAGTGGACCACATACCCACCTGAACATGCTGAAGAGTGGTTCCCAGCCACTAATTTAAACCATACACCTGAAGCAATACGACCATTCCATGAACATTACTCTGAGGAGCCTGGGGTACGAAACCACAATTAAGACGCAACAGAATGACGACAAATGGGCGCGGGCAATGGACCTCGCACATCCAGGCCTTACGGAACGACAAGAGGGATACAACTGCTCATCCTTCGCATGATACGGTGATGACGAGTGCCTAGTTCACATAAGCGACTGGTTCGGCTCGTCCTATTGGCTACGCCAAAGCCACTGCTGCCCACCAAAGACCAGCCTGCGAGGCTCATCAGACCACGAACCGGTAGCGCTGGTCATATACCCGGCACTGGCTTCAGTGACGAAGCAAGGAGAGAGAGGGGGGCAGACAAAACAAAAGACTCCACCAAACACCCCCAGCAGACGCCAGTCCCCGCCAGACTGCTGTGGGAACCAGGAGCGAAGCCCAAGCATGACCAAAGTCAACTCCCATGAGGAACTCCAGAGGGCGCAGCCAACAGCGCGGATTGAGAAGAGGCCCTAAAGGCGGAGATCAGGGAACAATGAAGGGAAAGGAAAGACAGGGAGAGGTGTAACGACCCAGCATACATGAGCTAAGGCAGACGGAACCTATACCCATACAGGGAGCCAGGAGGTGAACTGGTAGGAACCGGTAGGCAAGTAAGTACTTGACCTACGGAGACCTGATGGCTCGGGCTGCGAGAATGAACAGAATTGGCTGGGCGAGGCTTAGGTACCTGGATACACCCAGGAGCAGTGTCAGCGTACTTAGGGACGTCGGAAGGGGCAGTTGCTCACCTAGGCCAGGTTACTGGAGATAGGTCAGAATTGTCTATCTCCGGCAACGGGATAGACAGGGTAACAGGGAAAAGTTATCTTGTCCACCGGACAGGTTACCCTACCGCCAGGATCAGGTTACCCTGCCTTAGGGCTTGGGTTACCCTGCCCAAGAGCCAGAGTTACCCTACCTTTGAATACTAAGTCGCGCGGGGAGTTCGGGAAAACTGACCGGAATGTGTGTCCCGCGAAGCCATAAATGATACTGAAATCTGGGGTTCCAGGGGATGCGCTTGGGCTAGCTACGTAGCTTCGAGGACGCTGTAAATTGAAGGCATCATTTCTATCATACCCCTCCGGCCCCGCCTTGAGGCCTGGACATCATGGGCAAACGGTTGTGTAGTTGTGTCTAGTCTAGCAAAGAGGAATCTTTGAAGACATGCTTGCAACACCATATATGTCGCTGCCGTCCGGTCGACCGTAAGCGGTTCGCAGGATATATAAGCGGGCATAGGGTGGAAGCTCGAGTACTTCCTCCAAGTTGGTAGGAGTAAAACGGACCAAAGCTGGTGGAGTTAATAGGTCTTAACCGTGGGGGTCCCGCAGGTAGTCCCGGGTGGTGCCGGGATGACTGGGAGAGTTTTACACCTACCAAGCCCGAACGTGCACCCAACGCTATAGGCTCTGAAAGGGAAGTGCAGAGACACTAAAAGCATGATTCCTACTACAGGAAAGGTAGATCCGAGGTAGTGGTCATGGGTAGCGCCCATTGGATCACTCCCGGACTAGCGTGCCCTGCGGAAGACACCGGAAGCCCGCGACCCGTAAATAGTAAATAGATAAACCGCTTACGGCAGCCTCCAGAGTCAAGTAGAGATCAATGCATATGGGAAGGGTGTTATAGATAGTCTAGTTCATGAGGTGCCTTGACTGTTAGCCACTGGCAAGACACCGATGCGCAGAAGCTGTCACTGCGGCGGGCAAAATGGAAATGCACTGCAGAAACGATAACCACATAAGGGGAACGCCGACTAGAGTGTGTCGACACATGAATGCCCGAAAGGTGTGCCAGGAGATGTGTCGGACCACCCTTAGCGGAGAAGGGTGCACTCAAATGGTTGGAGTAAGCTGATAGGGGAGTTTCTGGCATAAGATGAAACTACCTGAAAGTCTATGCGAGAACTCTCCTACTCCAACAATCAATCCTCTCGAGACCTTAATTGAGTGAAGCGTCAGGCTTAACTAGATTAAGTTTTACCGCTTTCTTTACTCTTACGTCTGTGTGAACTTTTGGCGATAGGTTCTAGGTTGTTTGGTGCGGTCGCAACCTGGGGATCCATCTTCCTAGGGGTGCCCCTGTTCCAGTATATCGTTAAGCGAGCTCCTCGCTTCACTCCTCTTCTGGTTACTTGTTTCCAACCTTCGGTACTGACCTTGCGTGAATACTGGTAACCTTGTCTAGACCAAGTAGCCCTGGGTGGAAAGCGCCATGGCTAGTACCAAACTTCGAACCAGAATTGAATCCGACTCAGATACAGACCTTGACCTTGACGAGAACACCGCTAAGTCGTTTGGTGCATCGGTTTTTGTGAATGTTCGCGGTATCGACTGGGACGGCCAGCAGCTACTCTTGGTGGCCGCTCCTATTCAGTTACCTGCTGCATGTCTTAACCTTCTGATTACAGACCCTCGCGCCGCGGCGCTCTGATTCCTCCAAGACCCTACCCTAGTCCACAACATGCTCTCTCCCCCACCGCACGCAGTGCCCTGTAGCGAGTTCTCCCGCGAATTCGTCGAACGTTACATCACCCGGGAAGTAGCCAAGTCGATTGAGGAAGCGAAGCGGGAACTGAAGAACTGGAACAACCACCAGCAGCATGTGTTCCGGACACAGATCACTATGGCAGCAGTGCAATGAATAAAGGTACAGCAGGAGGCATACCTGCGGATGATAAGGGATTAGCAGGCATTGGAGACTCGGATGGCAGCCTTGGAAAAGGCTTTTGAGGGAGGGTATAGTATTGATACTGAGAATGTTGTACTGATGTTAGAGGCCGCGCCCCCACTCCCGCTCGTCCATACCAAGCCTGAGAATTTCGGCATGGAGTTGGCCATGAGAGCCAGAGATGACCACTGGAGGGCATACTTGAGCCCAATCGGTATACAGATGTTGGAAAGCCTGAAGGTGAGGGCTACAGTTATACCTCCTCCTTCGCGACAGCATCTACAGGCTCCCTGTCGGTCCCCCCCTCAATGGACCGCAGTTGGTCGGGCAGCCCAAAGGTCGGGCCAACTGATGGACATCGAGTAAGGAGAAGGACATCCAAACCGATGGGTATCACAGCACCTGATACACCTGACCCTACTCCTTATCTGACCCCGGCTCCAAACACGTCCTCTGCAACACCTTCAGTTGCAACTCCCATACCTCCCATCGCTGCCCCAAGACCCACACCTCTGCTAGTTTCGTTGCCCGCTCCAGATACCTTCCCTGCCGCAGCATTCCCACCAGCAGTATCGGCTACCCCAGGGTTTCGGCCACTGCGCGCAGCGTCACCTGGATTCTTCAAACAGGTAAGATGCCAGGAGGAGCGAACACCCAGAGCTCCGTCACGAGGGACCCCAATCCCCGGGCCTGGGACCCCTGCTCGCTCCGTTCCTCAGGCACCGGTTGTCCCCACCGCACCCTCGAAGAGTAGTCTTCCCGCCGGTCTCCCTAACATCACAAGTGGCGACTCGGACAGCCAAGACAACTTCTGTCTATCGGGCAGTAAGTCGGAAGAAGCCTAGATGGGGTGGATTCATTACCACTCCTATGGGTGTAGGAAGGGACCACGGACCCCGGTGAGGCATGGAAGGAGGCAGAAAGAAGGGGATGGGCGACCGACAGGTGGGTACTGTGGATCATGGAGCCACGCTGGCCCCCCGTTGCAACCCTGGAGTTGTCTGGAGTTGCAGTCTTTTCTGCGGATAACACGGACGGTGCCCAACCCAACTCATTTGAGTGGGCGATGCCCTGTTCCACCACCAGCATCAGGACCATCAGGGGCTAACCCTCTGGAGGATGGTAACCAGAATGGCCAGAAGCAACGGTTTGATGGGTACAATAGACCCCGGGAATCCCAAGTCGAGAACATCGGAGGTAGTGGCGATGGATATGCCCCACCTGGGGGTGGTATGGTAGGAGCAGGCGGAGATCCAGGGGACTCTGACCATAACAGCTCGGATGATGACGACGATGGAGATTCTCTGCGGCATTTGACCCCCTTCCTTGGTGCTCCCAAGGATGACTGGAGCAATGAGAAGAAATGACGTTGGGATAGCTGGGGCCAAGAGGCTGGCCAGAGCCCTGAGCGGTACAGGTTCGGCTTCGAGGCCAACACCAAGACACCGGCAGAAGAAGCCGGAGAAGCTGAGTGGTATCCCTCCATTCAAGAGCAAAGTTACAGAACTTGTGACCTTCTTGGCCTTGGTAGAGGTCAAATTTGAATGCTTTACGGATTGCAAGTTAACCAACCTGGAAAAGGTAAACTTGGTGATCCCTCTTCTTGAAGACTCCGCCCGGGCATGGTATCTGAGGTTGCATGGGCACGTTAACAAGGAAGCCGCCAAGTGCACTGGCGTCCCGGTCAAAGACAGCAACCCCTTATGGACATGGAAAGGGTTCCGTGAACGGCTGGAACGAGGTTTTGGCGGAGGCAAGGCCGAGTGAGATCAATCCCTTCTTGAGTGGCTGGACCTTGTGATGAAGCCCCATCACATCGATGAGGACCTGAATAAGATAATTGATTGTATGTACAAGGTTAGCTATACAGATCCAGTACAGGTACGAGACAAGGTTCGATCAGGCATCACACAAGAGGTTCAGAATGCGTAGGCACTTAAGGAGCCCGATCCAACAGACCTGAATGAGTACCTTGATCTTCTCCAGAAGGTTGAGCAGACGTTGGAGGACAACAACCGGTTCAGTAACCATGCCATCCACCCCGCCCTCCGGTCTCAACCCTCTGAGAAGAAGGAGGATAGACACTCGACATCGGGCAGGTTCAAGAAGAAGGCGAAAGGTTCGGGCAGACCAAACCAGAAATCTGCCAAACCTACTAATTTCAATGCGGGGAAACAGGCAAAGCCGGCGACTTCTGACTATGCAATAGCACATAAGGAAATCCCGTCGACTTTGACCGAACGTCGGAGAAAGCACAACCAGTGCACCAGGTGTGGACAAAGTAGTCACTTCTGGAGGAAGTGTACCGCCACGTCCCCAGTCGTTAGTTCTTCAAAACAGGCTTGTGGGTTGAAACGGTCAGCCCTGGTAAGCGAGCCCACAGGGACAGACAAGTGGCTAAAGCGCATGGAAGCGCCACCTCCGGCTTCCTCGTCAAAGATACTTGAAGTGCGCCAGGCATCACCTCAGATCATGGAGGTTGATACAGACGGATCGGAATAGTTAAGAAGCCATTCTGTTTAAGGTGTAACCTTATTAACCCATGGCTATAGACACCTGAGGGATAGATGGATATGAGCCACGGAAGTGGCTTTGGGAATGGGTAAGTACCCTCCTACCGCACACACGACCCTGATACTGACTACACCCAGATAGTGTGGGCAGGTAGATGTTGCAGGCCGTGCACGGTGGACGGGGCTATCTCTCCTTTGTTGGGTTTCTGCCTATTTCCTTTGTTCTAGTTATACATATTTCCTTCAGGATTTCCTTAGCTGGATGGGCAAGTCATAGGACATTTTTAGCTTGAGGCTGGTTGAGGTCCTGCTCGAGGAGACGCTCGACATTGGGGAAGCAAGGCTGCTTCGCTTGGAACCGGTCCGACAGCGGACTTCTACCCACCTTGGGAAACAATTGTTATGTTTAGTATAAGCGGAATTGGTTCAGGCTGGACTTGATCAAATAAATGATACTATTTCCAAGTTTACCTGAGGAGGGTTCAGTACCCGAAATCATGCTGGCATGATAGTAAACACCCTAACTATTGAGAAAAGATGAATCCCTACGCCTTAACGTTTGCCAACCCATTGTGGCCGCTCTTGTGTCGAAAGGCAAGAGACTAAAGGGAATTACTAAGCCAAGATGACTAAGTCATCAAGACAAGCGAAGAGGCAGAAGCGTGACAACTTGCCTCGTGATACTAAGTCTGTCCACCTGCAGCTCAAGTTAGACTGGAAGATAGAAGCTAGACAGGTTAGCGTGGAAGCGCTCCTGCTGCTCGATAGTGGAGCTACTGGGCCGGTGCTTAGTAGCCGATAGGTTAAGCAGACTCAGGCACCATGTGTACGACGAAAAATACACGTGCTGATAAGCAACGCTAGCGGTAATCACATTGCTGGGTCAGGTCGACACTGTACCAAGTCATTAGAGATGAGGATAGGTGACCACCACAATGAGATGCGCTTTGAAGTCGCAGACATCCCCGACACCAAGGTGGATGGGTAGCTACCTATGTCTTGGTTGAAAGACCATAACCCTGACATAGATTGGAAGACCGGATCACTAACCTGTCACTCAGATTTCTACAAGGCTAACTGCCTGGCAGAGGAGGGGCACTTGGTGTTCATGACCGATGAAGAGTTACTAGCCGAAGACCCTAGTAATTTGTCCCTATTGGGAATTTTGCACTTCTCTGATAAGGAAGGTGCCGACATTACGGTTAAGCTACTCCCAGAGTAGAAGGACTATGGGGATATCTTCAGTCTAGAACGGATTGAGGAATTACCGGAGAACTTGAAGTATGACTATACGATTGGGTTGCAACCCGGAACTCAACCTCCGTTTGGCCCTATCTATCCCTTATCAGAAAAGGAGCTCAAGGCACTCCGGGAATATCTCAATGACATGCTGCGAACGGGGAAGCTACGGCGATCCAGTACCTCAGCAGCAGCCCCTATCCTCTTCGTGCCAAAACCAGATGGTACATTAAGACTGGTAATAGATTACCGAGGGCTGACCAAAATCCCAGAGAAGAGCAAGTATCCATGGCCGTTGATGACCGAACTGTGAGATAGGTTAGGAAAAGCCGCTGTGTTCACCAAGTTGGACTTAAAGAACGCCTACTACCTTCTGAGGATGGCAGAAGCTGAGTAATGGAAGACGGCCTTCCGGTACAGATATGGACTATATAAATACATGGTCATGGCATTTGGGTTGTATAATGCCCCGGCAACTTTCCAAAGCATGATAAATAAGGTCTTGCGGGATCTCATGGACGAAGTAGTCATCACATACATGAATGACATCCTGATCTATTCCGAAACTAGGGAAGAGTACGTCGCAATGGTGAGGCGTGTGATGGAGCAATTGCGGAAAGCTAGACTATGTGTAAGCATGAAGAGGTCCAGTTTCTACCAACTGGAGGTTGAATTCTGCGGATACAAGATCTCTGATATGGGGATCTCTGTATTGTCGGAGAAGATGCAGACAATCAGGGATTGGGCAACTTGGACATGCGTCATCGACCTTTCAAGCTTTATGGGCTTTGCCAACTTCTATCGTCGGTTCATAGAAGGGTTCAGCAAGATAGCGAAACCTCTGGCGGGCTTGACCAAGAAGGATCCCCGATAGGAATGGACACCTGCCTGTGGGCAGGCCTTCAATCATTTGAATGAAGGGTTCACGTCCAAACCTATCCTAGCACGTTTTGATCCTGAACCGCCAACCCAGCTGGCAACCGACACTAGTGACTTTGCATTAGGAGCCGTTCTCTCCCAGTTCTTTGAAGATGAGACATGGCATCCAGTGGCCTATCGTGGTAGGAAGTTTCAGCCAGCGGAGATTAATTATGATGTCCATGATAAGGAAATGACGGCCATCGTTGCGGCATTCAAAGAATAGGATCATTTGCTATGCTGGGTAACGGACCAGTTGGCGATCTATACGGATCATAAGAATTTGAAATACTTCAATAGTACCAAGGTCCTTAACCGAAGGCAGCACCGCTGGGCTGAGTTCCTGCAACTGTTTAACTTCAAGGTGGTTTACCGCAAAGGACAGTCCAATGAGAAGGCAGATGCGTTGTCGCGGCGTAGGGACTACCACCTGGAAGGGGGGAGTGATTTTCTGCCAGAGTCGCTTTTTTCACCCTGGACAGTGGGTTGGGAGCGAGGAACGGGACATCTTGCGACCACAAGTGTTGCAGGTGTGCCAGGGATTTTGGCTCCAGTCCTCCTTTTTGGATCAACTGCCGGTAGCGATAACCAAAGACCAGGAGTACTTAAGAATCCTGAAGGCAACAGCTGCCGGTGACAAAGAGGTCGACCGACATTTCACGACAGAAAAGGGCTTAGTCCTGTACAAGAACGGGTGGTATGTTCCCAAGGGTCAGAATCTGAAGTACACAATTATGAAGGCAGAACATGACTACCGAATCGCGGGACACTTCAGGACTTACAAGACCATTGGCAGGGTTAGGGCTAACTTCTATTGGCCTAAGATGGATGAAGACATCACTGACTACGTGCGGACCTGTGATGCATGCCGAAGAAATAAATCCATCAAGCGCAAGAGGTTCGGGCTGCTGGAACCGGTTGATGTTCCTATGCGGCCATGGACAGCGATTCCAATGGATTTCATTGTAGTGCTGCCAGAGTCCGAAGGGTATACCAAGATCCGGGTCATAGTGGACAGATTCTAGAAAATGCCCTATTTCATACCTCTGACCACAGAGGTACCTATCAAGGAGCTTGCCTTGATATTCCTGAAGGAAGTTTGGCGCCTTCATAGACTCCCAGAGTCAATCATCTCCGACCGAGATAGCCGATTCACATCCAAGTTCTGGATGAGTCTAATGCACTTGTTGCAAGTGAAACTAAACTTTTCGACTGCATTCCACCCTGAGACTGATGGGCAGCCCAAGAGGGTTAATCAGACACTGGAGCACTACTTGCGTAGTTACTCTTCCTACCAACAAGATGATTGGGTTTCGCTGTTGCCCCTTGTGGAGTATGTGTACAACACCTGGACATCAGAATCCACAAGGTTGTCACCTTTTGAGATTAACTATGGGTTTAACCCAAAGAGGAACTGGTCAGGTAACGTGTCTGATAACTACTGAATACACCCTGGTAGTGCGCTCTTGGTTAAGGAATGGGAAGGAACCTGGGCAGAGATTCGAGAAACGATCCAAGGGGCACAGGCAAGGCCACGGAAATGGCATGACCAGAAAAGGTTGCCATCACCGGACTACATTACCCGGGAGGTTGTAGCCGCTAGGCGGGCAAAGAAAGCGGACCATGCGGTGTTGAACTGAAAAAACACCCGCACGAAGTGTCCAAAGGACAAGCTAGACCACCAGATGTTTGGGCCTTTCGTGTTCAAACGTCAGGTGGGTAACTGGGCCTATGAACTCAAAATTGCCCCCTAGATGGAGCATCCACGCGGTTTTCAATGTCAAGTTGCTCGAACCATATCATGAGGATCCAGAAGCGGGTGGGGTCACGGAAGCCCCTACTCCAGAACTTGTAGACAATGAGCCCAGTTACGTTATCGAAGCTGTTGTGGACAGCCGATGCTACGGAGCAGCAAAGCCGAGGTTTCCGTCGCGCTGCGTGTAGTACCTGGTTTCATGGGAAGGCTATGGGGCTGAGGAGAACTCATAGGAGCCCTATAAGATGCTAGAAGAGACAGGCTTACCAGCCATTTGGGATTTCCACCAAAGATATCCGCCCAAGCCCAGGGACCATAGGGTCTTGAGGAAATCGAGTCGTGGAAATAAGAGGCGACGCTAACGGTCCGGGACGAACTCTAGAGAAGAGGGGAGTATTGTAACGACCCAGCATACACGAGCTATGGCAGACGGAACCTATACCAATACAGGGAGCCAGGAGGCTAACTGGTAGGAACCGGCAGGCAAGTAAGTACTTGACCTACAGAGACCCGATGGCCTAGACTCCGAGAATGAACAGAATTGACTGGTCAGGGACTTGGGTACCTTGATAGACCCGGGAGTGGTGTCCCCGTACTTAGGGACGCTGGAAGGGGCAGTTGCTCACCTAGGCCGGGTAACTGGAGAAAGGTCAAAAGCATCTATCTCCGGCAATGTGATAGACAAGGTAACAGGGAAAAGTTATCTTGTCCACTGGACAGGTTACCCTACCCTCACGATCAGGTTACCCTGCCCAAGGGCCTGAGTTACCCTACCTTTCAACACGAAGTCCCCCGGGGAGTTCGAGAAAAATGACCGGAATGTTTGTCAGGCGCAACTATCCATGATACTGGAATTTGGGGTTCCGGGGGATGCTATTGGGCGCGCTACACAGCTTCTAGGAAGCTGTAAATTGAAGACATTATTCCTATCATAGCCCTCCGGCCCCGCGTTGAGGCCCGGACGTCATGGGCACATGGTGGTGTAGTTGTGTGCACTCTAGCAAAGAGGAATCTTTGGAGACATGCTTGCAACACTGTATACATCGCTGCTGTCCGGTCGACCATAAGCAGTTTGCAGGATATATACGGGGGCGTAGGGTCGAAGGTGGAGTACCTCCTTCAAGTTGTTCGGAGTAAAACGGATCAAAACTGGCGGAGTTAACGGGGGTTAATCGTGGGGGTCCCGAAGGTAGTCCCAGGTGGTGCCGGGGCGACTGGGAGAGTTTTACACCTACCAAGCCCGAACGTGCTCCCAATGCTATAGGCTCTAAAAGGGAAGTGCAGAGACACTAAAAGCATGATTCCTACCACAGGTAAGGTAGATCCAAGGTAGTGGTCATGGGTGGCACCTATTGAATCATTCCCAGGCCACCGTGCCCTGGGGAAGACACCGGAAGCCCAAGACCCATAAATAGTAAATACATAAACCACTCACGGTAGCCTCCGGAGTCAAGTAGAGATCAATGCATATGGGAAACGTGTCATAGATAGTCCAGTTCATGAGGTGCCTTGACTATTCGCCACTAGCAAGACACCGATGCGCAGAAGTTTTCACTCCGGCAGGCAAAATGGAAATGCACCGCAGAAACTTTAACCGTATAAGGTGAACGCTTACTAGAGTGTGTCGACACATGCATGCCCGAAGGGTGTGCCAGGAGACGTGTCGGACCACCCTTAGCGGAGAAGGGTGTACTCCAATGGTTGCAGTAAACTGATGGGGGAGTTTCTGGTACAAGATAAAACTACCTGAAAAGTCTGTGCGAGAAGTCTCCTACTCCAACAAGCCATCCTCTCGAGACCTTAATTGAGTGAAGCGTCAGGCTTAATGATATCAAGTTTTACCGCTACTTTGCTCTTACATCTATGTGAACTTTTGGCGATAAGTTTGAAGTTGTTTGGTGCGGTCGCAACCTTGGGATCCATCTCCCTAGGGGTGCCCCCATTACACGTGGGTCCACCTGATCCAGTGATCGGTGAAACAGAAGGCAATGTTTTTGTCTGGGAAAACTTCACTCAGGGTGAGTTCAAATCCGACCTACTGTATATGTGAGTTTCGTTTGAGGTAGGTTTGTGATAGGTGGTAGAGGGTAATAGATACATGGTCCTCCAGGCTCATTGCGGAAAGAGGTTATAAGCCTCAGTAGTGTAGAAGATCGGAATAAAGTGTTAGGCGGTAGCCAACCCTAAGGACAAGCGAGTCTGGACTAATGCCCAATACGTGATAAAGTGATCGCTAGGAAGGCTCACTTGAAATTTTGGAATAGAAGTATGATCGGAAGTGTATCATGTAACAAATATATTAATAAGATCCCTTCCCTGTCAATAATGATTCTGCAAAAGTATGGGACGCACTGCGATATTCATATTCCATGGCTGGGTGTTCACAGGCTATCTAATTTTCCCATACTCTTCTGGTGCGAACTTTCTACACCCTGAAAACCTTTACCCCACATGACTCTGAATTATTCGGACAGCAGGGAGGGTGTGATCACCTCTCTCCACGCATCGTCCTCTCTATCCATAGACACTCGAAGCCTTTCGCCATAGCCAGCGGTTACTGGTTCTTTCTCTGCATATGGACTGATCAGCTATGAGGATAGACTTGTCAATGCAGCTGGGCGTACTGCCTACCTGCGTCAACACGCAGGAGACGTGCTCCTGTCTTATCATGTCAATGGTGTTTAGACCTCATTATGCTCCTGGTTAACCTTTCAGGTGCTTGGCCATTATCAGGCTCTACCTTATCATCCCACTGAGTCCGGACAAAGGATCCTCTCTTCGCGTCATCCCCTCACCTGGATTTTCCTCCGCATTCCTCCACCAACGGAATTGATACTGGCTTTTACTGCCTGCATGGCAGCCGGGAACCCCTATCGGAGTAGGTGACCTCCCCCTGGTTGGCATCCATCAGTTCGCATAGCTCAGTGGTCTTTGCATCAGTTTATCTCTACAACCAAGCAACTGATTTAGTTTGTTTGACCTTGTCCGTGTAGCTGAGAGTCCTCTCTTGAAGACACTGTGAAAACACTGCAGTTCGCGACCTGCGGTGGTGGTGTAAAGGTAGGTTTTATGCCCGCATCGTATTGGTTGAAATTAACTCATTTTCCAACTACTCTGACAGACCCTGAGATCGAACACATGACCTTTTGCCAATGATCATGTGACATGCCCATTTCGCGAATCCAGTTCGTCTTATGTGTAATAGTCCACAAGTACTAACAAGACATATTTGTATCAAAGCTCACGGAGGTCACAGACATGATCTCAGGGATCAAGGCCAGGGTTTACAGGTCCCTGTGACATGCAGAGGAAGCAGGGTTGTAATTCCTAAGTACCTGTATAGGCAACAAATTATTGTATTGCATAAAGAAAGTTAATGTCAAAGGGGCATACCACTTTATATACCAAAGGGAAATCCTCTACCGACAAATCCCAACACCCCTAATCTCTTCCTCATGTGCAGCCATGATCTTCCATCAGTTTCCCAGAGGTTATGTTATTTGAAACCTTGGCTAAGCAACCCTTCCAACCATGATGCAACTGTCCCTCTCTAAATATCTATACATGCAACAAACGTACCAATACCATTGCACTCCTGTCAGGTGGGTATAATACTAGCTCCCCTCCACTGTACTAATGTCTTCTAAAGTGCCTCCTGGTTATTCAGGAAGGGGACCTCATTTATTCAGGTAGTGGCAGTGGAACTCATCGATCATGGGCAGTCCATTGACCATCTCTGACAGTTTGCAGATAGCTTCTGTGTACCCTCTCCGTCTAATCAGATCTCTCAGTAGTCCTTGAACTATTTTAGTATCCTCAACTCTTTCCACCTACCATTCCTCCTTTTTGATGACTTGTACTGGTAGTGGAGGTAGTATGATCTGTTCGGGAAGGTGGTTCCTGTTAGCAAGTTCCAGTAGGGAAATATGAAAAACATTGTGTATCCTCATTGAGGCAGAGAGATTAAAACAGTAGGCATGAATGCCTATCTGGGTGGTGACCAGGTAGAGGCTAAGGCGCTTGTCACACAGTTTCTGAGAGGGTCAGTAAGTTGGGATGTTTCTTGCATTGAGTCATACATGGTCTTGTACCCTGAAGTGGAGGGCCGGTAGGTATCCTCAATCGACATACTCCTGTTAATGATTCACGACATAGGTGATCTCAGAATGGAGGTGGTTGTAGATGTCTTGCAGGCACTAAGCAAACTCTCTGGCCTCCGACACGTCTTGAAGTGCGTCCAGTGTTTCCAGGAGGTCCATCCAGGGGTCGCAACCATGGGTGGAAAAGAATGGTGGTAGGCCAGTTGAGCCTGAGGCATGGTTGTTGGCTATGAATTCAGTCAAGAGGAGTTAAAGGGGACAGTTGTCCTGTTGGTAGTTGACGGAGGTATGCAGGTATTGTTCCATGATAGAATTTATTCTTGTGGTCTGGCCCTTGGTCCGGGGATGGAATACTGTTGGGAGACTTCAGGATACCTGCAGGGGATTATAAACTACCTGCCAGAACTCTGAGGTAAACTGAGTGCCACAGTCTGAGGTGATGGTGGTGAGGAATCATGGTGCTACTACATATGATTGAAGTATAACTCAGGTAATGTTGGGGTATTGATCGTTGTCGGGCAGGGTATCAGGTGCCGCATCTTGGTTAACCTATCTACAACAACCAGAACAGCATCGTTGCCTTGACTTCACAGCAGGCCAGTAATGAAATCGATACCAACATGTTCTCAGGGCTTGTCGTGTGCTGAAAGAGAACACAGTATGTGGAATATGGCATGGCGCGATGTGTCACCATGTTGGGATATATGATAAATCTTCATGCAATGACCTATCTCCCAATGCATTCCAGGCCAGTTTAAATGACAGGAAACCAATTGGTGAGTGTTGACTCTACCTGTATACCCTCCAGTCGGGTAGTCATGGGCTTCTTGGATTAGTCACAGTCATAATACTTTATGCAGGGGGACATATAGGAGATCACGGAACAGCCGCCAGTTCCAATCCCTGTGGCATTCTACAAGAGAGATGAGAGAGGAATACCAGTCTCCTTGGTCCAGTACCTTCAGGATCGGTGTTGGGGTCAGGTCAGAATCATATACCTCCTGCCTAAGGTCTTCCAGGAGAGATGCTCTTGTGGAAAGTGTGATGTTTGCACACAAACCCATAGTATAAGGCTTTAACACCGTCTCCATCTTATGTTTTCTTTGCTGCTCTTCTTCTTCCTCTATTGGCTCTTGCATCTGAGTCAAGGCATCTGCTTATTCATTGAATGTCTCTGTCCAGTATTTAATATCATAGTCTAATTGGGTAAAGAACTGCGACCACTGGGCTTGTCTACTATTCAAAAGCTACTTGGTGGTAAAGTCATTCAGGTTAGAATAGTTAGTCAGGATTGTGACCTTGTGGCCAATAAGGTAGCATCTCCATTCTTCAAAAGCATAGACTATGGCTAGGAGTTCCTTGTTGTAGATGTCATAGTTGCACTTGGCTGGCATATACTTTCAAGAATAGAAAGCTATAGAGTGGAGTATTCCTTCTCGTCATATTGTGACATGACACCTGCAGAGACAAAGTCTAAGGCATCCATCTCAATGATCACTTTCTTAAGAAAATGGAAATATGCCAGGACTGGGGCAGTGGTGAAGACTATTATGAGTGCCTCAACAGCCGACTAGCATTTACAGGTTAAGGCAAATAGTGGATTCTTTTTTGTGAGGAAGGGAAGTGGTCACACAAGACAGGAATCGGCATTGATCAACTGATGATGGAAGTTGTCAAACCTCTAGAACACATAGAATTTATTCTTTGGCAGCTTAACTTGTGACCTGGCATCAGTCAGGGCTTGCAGGACCCAGTGGACATGTTCAATATACCCTTCTTTAGTCTCAATATAGATGAGGATAGTATCCAGATAGGCAGTTCAGAAGTGGTCCAAGCATGTGTTCAGGAGCTTATTGATGCATATCCGAAAGGTGACAGGACTGTTGGTGAGGTCAAACGGCATAATCTTGGACTTGTACAAGCTTTATCAGGTCTGGAACACGGTTTTCCACTCTTTTTCTTCCTTTATACGTATCAGGTCCTATGCTCCAAGAACATTCACCGTTGTGAAGATCTTGGATATCAAGATTTGCATGAAGATTTCAGTTAGAAGGGGTAAGTGGCCACTATCCTTAATTGCCCCCTTGTTTGGAGCCCGACAATTCACACGTAATTATAACGATCTATCTTGCTTCTTAATAAACAGGATAGAACAAGTCTCTGGTGAGGTGAACGACCAAAAAAGTCTTTCTTGAGATTCCTATCAAGCCAACCCCACAGTGCCTTAAGTTCAGGGGTGGACAAGTTGTACACGGGCCCAAACAGGGGTTTAAATCCTGATAGCAGAGGGATAGCATGCTTGGCTGGCAGGTGTGGGTGTAACTAGTTGTGTTCTTTTCACAGGAACAGGGGCATAAACTTATGGGATTCTAGTAGGACAACAGCTATGACTTCTTTTTCCTTTAGCACCTTTTGGCCCAGGGCTGGTTGAACCGTATAAGGTTTAAGAAAATAGGGGATTTCCTTTTCCACACCTTAAATGCCTCTTATATTGGGGGTGCAGTTTTTCAGACAATAGTAGGATTCAGACCTAATGGTATTGCTGGTGAAGTGAATCATCACGTTGTGTTCTTTTAAGTAAGGGATACCAAGAGTCAAGGAGTATCCACCTAGTTTGGTCATGAAGGCCAGCAGGCCTTATAGGTAGTTATTGATCTTCAGCTCTATCGGAGTCAGGTGGTTAACAGCACAGGAGCTGATCTGTCTTCTATCTATTACTACTAATTAGATGACTTCTTTTAATTTGAACAGGAGGAGATGGTGGCGGCGAGCCAAGTCTTTATCCATAAATGTATATCTAGTTGCTCCCGAGTCAATGAGAGTGTGGCAACAGATTATGTTTTGGTTGTCTATGATGTCATGGTGATCACCACGTGATTATCTTCAATTCCATTTTCTATTTGATTCAGAGACAAACTGGATAGAAATAAACAAGGAAAAGACTTAGGGCCTGTTTGGTAATAACAGTGCAGTTCCATTCCCACATACAAATGACGGTTTAGCTCTATATAAAAATTAGAGAACAAAACTAGTGTTCGGCGAACTCAAATCAACTGTTCCATTCAGACATAGTCGACACCTACTATTCAGAAATGGTCCACACTAACCATTTCAAAACAGACTATCTTGTCAATTACAATAGTAAATATATATTCTTCTTTATGTATATAAGAATAAAATTGAAATTTAACTATATATCCCAAACCATAAACAATTTTCCAAAGACCGGCAAGTGTATTAGGAGAACTAGCAAAGAGTAACAGAAAGTGAACCCAAGAAAAACCCAAGATAAAACAACGCCCAAAGAGAATACACATGTGTTCAGCTCGAACAGCATATCTGATTCCACTACCGGAGGTGGTGCATGGGAAGCCACTGCCATTGCCACAGGAGATCGTGCCCACCGATGTTTCCCAGATTGAGGCGAGTAATATAGGTAGGGCCTGAGTTGGCCTGCCGTATGGTTGGTAATATCTCTAGCCCATGTCCAGGCAGGCTAAACTCCGGGGTTAGTGAGCAGTGGCTTGACTGGTCTGGAAACACTTGGATAGTGAAATTCGTTCTGTATCTGAGTATTCGATGTATGCCTTGTAGGCATCTGATCTCCAGCAGCCCAGTGTTGGACATTCAGCTTCTGAGATTCCCACTGGCCCTGCCCATAAGGCGGCGCCCCTCTGGAAGCTGTGTCCATTCTACGTGCCATGGCGGAGTCCAGCTGTAGAGGCAAGGCCTTGTAGTTTGTGAACTACACATTCTCGGGAGAATTCTTGCTGTTAAAGACTACTGATACAGAAGAGAAGTGCATGATAGGGCCAGTGGGTATCAAGGGCCAGGTATTCTTTTATTGCACGTATGGGGCAGGCATTATCATAACTTGACACTATAGTAAGTCTAATTCCTTTCCGAAATGGATTTGTTTTAGATGATGCGAGGGTGAGTTCCATATATGCTCCTCTCCCTCGTACTCTGTCACTACTCTTGGTCAGGAACCACTTTGGGAATGCATCCTCTAGCTGCAGGTCAGTCTCCCGATAGGTGAACTCCCCAATACAGAGGAAAGCTATGGAGGCAAGTACGAAAGTGGCCTGGGTAGCGACATCCTCATAGTCAGAAGGTAAGAGATGGTGGAGAATGAGCATGGGGTGGGGGTGGGTCAAAGGTGTTCATATCCAGCACTCTGGTTCCTGGTGGTCACACTTGATCTCCTGGATCGTTCGTTCCAACTAGCGGTCTGCGAATGCTGTGCATTCAATTCCGAGGTCAAGTTGATCTGACTTAATACCAGCTAGGCAGAGCTTCATTGTTTTTGCTTTTACTGTTCCAGCTAGGGAATATATCTACTCTGTTAATCATGTTGCCTTTGCTGGAAAGCAACTCCTGTTTCGGTATTGATAGCCAGCCAGCCTGTAGAAGAGGGAAAACTGGGATCCTGGAGTGTTGTAGTTCTGTCTTGTTGAAGGGGCAAGCCCACACCACAGGTGCTAAGTAGCTACCTATGACAATTCCGATTCATGTATGTTAGAAATCCATGTTGTTGGACTCTGCACATGGGATGTAGTAACTGTGGGGTGAGGTCACCTATCCTCATGTATTCCAATCATGAGAGCCCATCTGCCAAGGTGTTGTCCTTCATTGAGACCCAAGTTGCTTCAACTTCCCAGTCGTATTCGCTAATAAGCAACAAGTATCTCCTTAAGACCTGCATGGATGCTCCTCGGATTGTTCAGTTGACTATGGCATGGGCTACTGCTTGGTTGTCAACATGCATTAGAAGTATTTTCCCCTTCCACTTGAAGCCCCAATATAGTGGAACTTGTTCCACTGCTCGCATTTCTTACATGTTGATATGCTCTCTTCCCTTGGCTATAGACAACTGTATCGCTATCAAGAATGCAGAATCAGGTTCAGGGTGTACTTCACTTTTGCGAAGGTAGTATTCCCCTGGTCCTTGGGTACTAGTAGCAAAGAACCAGGCTCTAATTCCTTACCGCCTGCATGTTGCAATTGATCTTTTAGGCGGGTCCTGTAGTGCCTCAGACCACTAGGCAAGGTCTTTATGTGCCTTGCCAGATATCCACGGCTTATGGTATGTGGCTACTGGAGGAGGGAAATAGAGCTCCATATTGTAGAGACCATGAAGAAAGGTTCTTCCCATGGGGACAACGGTAAAGATAAGGTTTAGATGGCCGGTAAGCTTCTGAATATCAAGGAGCAAAAAGTGTCGGCTATTGCTTGCCTCCTGAATAATTGTACATGCTTTCGGCAACTTCTTATCGGGTAGTCGAATTACCATGCTACTTGTATCAAGTACGAAGTCTGCACAGCTCACAGCTGTGCCTTCTTCATTCTTTGATGTTTTTATACTCAACCACACCTAGGCACAGAGCGTACTAAAGATTTTGGTAGATTTGTTGAGGTTGATTATCGCTCCCGGGTCGAAGACTAAAAAGAAATTGTCAAGGTAGTGGATCATTGTAGTAGTAATATTCACACTTTTGAGCTGCTGTTCGAGAATCCAGTGGAAAATCTTTGTGAACAGGTTGAATAGGTACGGAGCCATTCGCAGTCCAAGTGGTAGGAAGTGTTCTGGTTAAGATGTTTCCTCCGATTGGAACCCAGGGAGTAGGGCATCTATTGGCGAGACGGGTATGTGGTAGAAGTCGGACTCAAAGTCCCGCTTAATCATGATGCTGTTTCTCCCCAATTGTTGGACCACCTGGATTGCATCTTCAATCCCGCTATATCGAAAAGAACTATAATGCTCGCAAATTTCTACATTGATTCCACTTGTATCTCCTAGTGGGTAAGATAGGTGGTTGATACTCCTCTTGCTTCCATCTGCCTTGCCTGTTAGGACTAGTAGAGATGCTGTGAAGTGGCTTGGTAAGCTATTAGGATCGTGATATACTTCCAAGCGGTATTGGTTATGCTCTGACTGTATATTGGCTGATATGGTTTGGGTCTCAACCATAGCAGTCATTAGGTTGGGGTGAATTGTGATAGTGTTACAGTAGTCTTCATAGCCTATCCTCACGCTGAAGCTGCATATCCCTAGGACAGCTCTAATCACATCTGGGTCTGGGTAATCTTGTGTAAGCTTGCTCCATCCTTCTCTCCTGAGTTGCCTGATAGGTATTGGTCAGCTATGAGTAGTAAAGAATGGGTAATGTAGTGACGTATTTGGGCGGGAGAAGGCTAGGTCAAGTTTGGAGGGCAGGCAACTATTGATTGGGCTGGGGGGTGTCCCCGGTCTGTGATCAATAGGGATAAGAACTGCTTGGATAGCAGTGAGCTAGATATTATATAAGCGGTGATACATGATATGAGAGTATAGAAAGCAACTGGAAGATGAAAGTGAAGAAAATGCTAGAGAGCTGGGATAGCTAACGTCTATTGGGCCCTTAGTATCCAGTCCCCGTAGGGCATTGAGCTGCACAGTGGTTGCTACCACAGGAAATACAGGTGTGCTGGTAGCGGCAAGGGGTGATTCAGCACTCCCAATAGTTCCAATTTCTGCATGGTTGAGCAATAGCCTGTACAGACCCAGTATTCCCTCTTCCATGCTGAGATTGGCTAAAGCTGGATGGAGTAGTACTGCTGACAGGCTCATATGCTTGTCCTGGGATATTTTCACATATAGAGAGCTCATGTGTTCAGTAGAAAGATCCTGTAGCTGGTTTATTGCTTTGTGGACAGGGGCCTCGTGACGCTGGGTACATAAAGCATCAGGAGGCTATAAGTTCGCTGGTCTACCAAGAAGTTGCCATTCGCTAGCATGATATATCCTTTTTCCACTCACATCTCTCTTCTAGTGAAATAAAAAGTGGTAGGCCTTTACTTCCTCCTATGCGTACTTTTCTAGTAAGTCGCACAGGTTCATGATATATATTGACAGTACTGTCACGAGATCTCCTGGGAGTGGGTAAGGTGCCAGCTTCACCAGTATTTCTGAGTAGGCTGCCCAGGCTCTGAAAAAGCTACTGATTCAATACTCGCTCTCCCTGCCGTCCCTTTCAGCTTGCTCAAACTCGATGCCTCCAATGCTTATTGTTTGTTGTAACTTGGCCCGCTCTTTTTCACTAGCTAGTAGCCGGTAAATGTTAGTTGGCTTAAACCGATTTTGCAATGATTTGTATCAGGGTGCTGCTTTCCACCTCTGAGAATAATACTTCCACTGATGCTATGATGCTAGATACACTCGCAGTCTCTTCTGGATATGGGGGCTGGGATAGGTCGTACATACCAAGAGCTCACGGTTTCCTCATAGTAGCCATTTCCTGTGCACTCTCCTTTCTGAGTTCAGCCAGCTGGCTTTCTAATGTGGCTATCCTACTGTGTGTAGAGTTGGGTTGGTGAGGCTGGGCGCCTTGAGTTGGGATAGGGTGTTGCTGGGAAGGCTGGGGGGTGGGAATCTGGGGATTCCGGCTCTTGGAGCTTAGTTGGAGGACCACCCAGTAGACAATGTCATTTTCGTATAATCAGCGGAGTTCACGCATTGTACTGGGATTGATCGGTATGTCAGTGGTGGAGCGAGATAATGTGTGGCTATCTACATCGCTTGGTGATAGTAGAGTGGCCCACTGTGGTGAGATTATGTTCGAGGGCGGGGAATGTGAGATATGTATCAGGTCATTATTGGGGAGACTGGCTGTACTGGGGAGCACTTGGCTCAGGTTCCTCACTATTGCTGGACAGGGTATTTGTGTCTTCAGTTCTGGGAGTACTGTGATCCAAATCTGGTTGTTGGCCAAAACGACTTGGGCCTTGACAGGTATGCATATTCTTCCACACTCCTGCTGGTGCACTTCATCTGATGGTCAGTGTGGGGGTACCTCCACATATTGAAGCTTGTCTAGGGGGCCATAGTGTGTGTATAGAAATAGTTAATAGCTAAAACCTGGTGCACAATAGCTTTGAATAGGTAGGGATAGTGGTTTGGGGCAATAAAGAATGTGAGAAATAACAAACCTGAGCTGTGGGAAGGGTGGTAATGGTGTGGTATGGAGGAGTGGAAAGGGGGACTTGTGTAGTGTGGTTCAATAGGCCATGAGTACTGGAGCTATGACCCCGCACTGTCCTAGCAACTGGACAAAGCATAATCCACCAACTGCCCAGGCATACCAACCTACCCCGTGGTCAGATTTGGTGCACTTCATCCAATTGGTAAGGGGTTGTACCAACCCGCCATTTGTACAAGCAAGGATTCAATCAATTCTATAAGCTCCATAAAATGCAATGCTACCCAATACCAATATTTCTGCATTCCATGCCGCAATGTTGCAATGACGAATCCGGATTGCAATTAGAATTACCCTTTATGCATGTTGTTTCCTCTCAAGACAGGCAGTCCATACATCAATTCAAACTGGTTATCTCTTTACGCAAGAGATTCTATCTGCACATCCATGCCATGCATTAGAAAATATGCGAATGCTTGTTACTACACTACTGGATCCTCGCAACTGGATTCTAGAACGTGGACTACATGCTCCTAGCCACTATGTCACCATAGAGGAGTGGCTGGTTGCACCTTTATGAATGATTGGTCATAAAACAACAAATAGAGAGGCTCCAGAGCAATTTCAGCATAGTGGGGATACTGTTTCACAGTAGTAATATCTTAATCTTTGATTCACTCCTTATGTAGTTTAAATTATGCTGACTATTTTATAGTTACTTCCATAAAGTTCTCAAAGCATTACTGGCATTGTACAATGTATTTCTCCGTCCTCCACCAAATAATACCCCTGCCCGTAATCAGAACGATTGGGTAAAAATGTCGTACTTCAGGGACATTCGTGGAGACATTGATGGAACTCATATCCTTGCACATATTCTCCGTGATGAACAAGGGACATACCATAATTGTAAAAGCACTGTCTCACAAAATGTTCTCGTCAGATGCAGCTTTGACATATAGCTTTTTTCACGTTTGTCCAGGATGGGAGGGCTCAGGCAATGATGCTCGAGTCCATGAAAATGCGGAACTCAGCGGCTTTCCAAGATATGGGAATACCTCATATCTTGCAGATGCGGGATATGGGCTTCGACCGGGCATTCTTATGCCATATCGTATAGTTTAATAACATCTTCATCATCAGTCTCTAGCTGGAGTACATCCTCAAACCATAAAGGAGCTTTTCAACTTGCGATACTCATGGTTGCGAAATATAATTGCGAGAGACTTTGGTGTTCTGTGATGCCGGTTTCATATACTCAATACAACCCCGCGTATGATCTTGACACCCAAGTAGAGCTTGTGTGGGTAGTTTGTGCTTTGCACAACTTTATTCGCTATTGTGCAAATGGTGCGAATGATGAGTTTTGGAAGGAGACTGATCAATGTGTGGAGAATACAGGCAGCAACTTAGAAGTCAATATCTTGGATGGCAGCCAGGAGGAAATAGAACTTGAACAAGAGCATGATATGAGTGACATGGTCTTGGAAAGGAACAGGCAGACAAGGCAAATGTGGATTGACTATGAACAATACCAGCAGAGAGTTTGATTAATCTGATTATATTTGAATTTGTTCACCCCTGATATTGCGAAATTTGACGCTGTAACCACAGTTCCTCCTCCTCACCCCGGTCTAGTGCCAGAAATATTTTCACTTTAATTTGATTTTCAAAAAGTTTGTATCCTGCCAGCATCTTTTCAGTTGATCAATCAGGCTTTCTACGATAGCCTTCATGAAACTTCAAAACCACTTAGTGAACTACTAATGAAATTGGTATTAAAGGAAGCGGTACAGTGACGATGCTTCCTACTGCTTGGAAGAGGCATTCAGTCTTAGTTTCTGGGCATTGTCGTATATGGTCTAATGGTGTGACTTGTTCTCCATCATAGTACTGGCACTTTTTTTCACCAGTGGAGAGCTATTTTCAACACTTTTGGGATTAGGAAGAAGAACATTATCGTCAACTTGAGTGTCAAGATCTGTTGAAGCTGAACGGGAAATGCTGGCATATATTGCACGATGTCTAGTCACTTGGGTCCCTTCCAGAATTTCAGCCAATTCTGCAGTGCTTGCCATAGACTTGTTGCGAAACTCCTGAATGGTCAGTTGCTTTCTAACTTCAATATCTCTGACTTCATCTAGGGCAGTGACAGCCTCAGTGGTAACATCAATGCCAAACCCACTTATATTCCTCAATCTTGTCCAAACTTTCCATTTCTTCTTCAACATTTCCAACCTTTCCTGGTACTTCTCTCCTGTGACTGGAATGCTAGCACTTGCCACCTTTTGTATACTCTCTGTCCCTGTATTCTAGACCTCACTCTTGAAGCTATTATCCGATCTTTCCCCAGCTCAAATAGCTTGTACAGTCGTGTCCGTTAAATAATTACACCCCTGCCCGGCAACGGTGCAATTACACCTCTCTTTCACCTCATCACCCACCATGGCACCACCACATACCCGAAGAGAAAAAGAAGACAGGAATCAGCAAATCTATGCCCTGCATAAGCATACCAATATGGGTTATAATAAAATAGCTAAGGCTATTGGGGTCTGCAAGGAGACTGTTGCCAAGGTTGTCCAAAGAGCCAATTCAAGAGGGGGAAACACCCATTATGCTTCCAAGAAAGGCCGACCCACCAAGATTACGGACACCAAAAGAAGAGCGGTAGAGGCAATTATTGATGCTGAGCCTCATTTAGCATTACGCGACATTACCCAAAAAGCGAATATTGGCCTTGGCAGAACCACTATAGATAAGATCATATCTGAAGCTGGTTTCAGGCTTCTGATACCTAGGAAAAAGCCTTTTTGGAGGAAAGGACAAAAGGAGAAGAGAAAGGAGTTTGCTAGGAGAAGGAAGAACTGGAAAGGGGCATGGAATTGGGTTGTCTTTGTTGATGAAGCCACTATTATTTATGATCCAAATCCGGCTGGGAGGAGGGTCAGAGTAAGAGCTGGTGAAGAGTTGGAAGAAAAAAACTTAAAGCCTAGCTTTAAGTCTGGGAGGACTAGTATTGGGGTGTATGCTGCAATCATGAAGGGTGGCAGGACTGAGTTAATTCTTGTGAGAAAGAGGGGGGAGGAGGAAAGGACCAGCAAAAGAGACAGACTTGGCCTCAATTCCCACCAATATGCAACTGAAATCCACCAGCCATACCTCATCCCTTTTATAGAAGGTCTGGATAGACCTTCTGACAACATCTACCTAGCTGCAGACAATGCCTCCTGGCATGGTGGTGAGGAAAATCGAAAATTAGAGGCAGACTGTGGTTACAAAAAACTTCCTTGGCCACCCAACTCACCAGATCTCAATCCTATTGAGAACACCTGGGCTCTACTCAAAAGAGCCCTTACCAAGCGATTCTCCAGACTGGAGAGAAGGCCTCATAGTGCTGCTGAATTATTTCAGGCAGCAAAGGAGGAGTGGGATTTAATTCCCCAAGGGACATTGGATGCTTGGATAGAGAGGATGCCTGAGAGAATTCAGGCTGTTTTGGATGCAGATGGGGGTCACACAAAATGGTAGCAGGATTTCTTTGGAGCTTATGATGTTTACTTTCATCTATTTCTTAATTGAATTTGTATCTTTTTTTTTTTTGTGGTTGAATTGGTTGATTGTGGTTGTCATAGTTGTTGCCCAGGGGTGTAATTATTTAACGGACACGACTGTACAAGCCCAGGCAGCAGAGGCATAGTCATCTCTGGGGACCATTCACTCCAACATGAACGATGTTTACGCAGCTTTGAACATTTTCCTGCAAAGGATAAAAGAATATTGTGGTTCTCAGAAATCACAATTCTTGCTTTATTTCCAGTGTTGTGTGATGGGTTGCTATTCATTTATCCACTGGTCAGCAACTTAATTGAAGTTAAATAATCAGGAAATAGCCACTTACACAGCCTGAGAAGTGCTTGCATTATCCATCCTGAAAGTAAGAGGCTCAGGTGTTGGCTGAACCTCCTGTTGTGGTAGTTGTTTGTAGGTTGAGATTCGATCGTAAGTGTTTGTCCTCTAGAAAAATTCAAGCACTTTATTGAAAGAAGGGTTTTCCTAATTGGGACACAAGAAATTTTTCATAGGACAAACCCGGTTGCTATATGGCAATGAATGCTTGTGTTATTGCAATCAACTAGTGACATTTAATCAACCATTGACAAATAGTCTTACAACCGTTCATGGAGGCTGGACTATTACAAAACTGAACGGTTGACCTGCCTTCCCTTCACGCCAAACAGGCCCTTAACATGTCCCATGTCAGTACCATATTTTGCACGTGGGATGACCTGTTTTCAGACTGCTCAGATTCCGGGTGAGCACCCTCAATGACCACCTGAGTAACAAAAGGTGAGCTACTAGCAGCCTGCATGTGGTGGGATCTCTTATTCCGGCACTGCTAGGATATATACACATGTCCTATACAATAGAGCCATAGGCCTCTTGTTATTCTCTTGTCCTCCTAGGCATCGGTCAAGGTCTGTTGTCCCGAAGAAATATCTGTAGATCCAGAGGCGGTACCAGTGGCAGTGGTGGTAGTGGGAGTAGGAGTGGTGGATCGTGTTTGAGCCACAGCAGCAGTCAGCGAGCAGGGGGAAGTGGAGCCTTTTGTGTCGTTAGCGCAGACCCGGATGTTGCTATCTAACTTTTTCAACGAGTTGGCATAAGCCATCAGGGTCTTGAGAATGTCAGTTATTATGGTCCGAGCATTTTTGAGCTAGGAGCTGAGGCTATAGTAAAGTACCTCTCACATGGCCGCATTATTGCTGTTGGTGTTGGCAGCCAACTACTGGACCTCAGCAAGGTATTATATGAAGGTTCGGTTCTTTTGGGGTAGGTGCCTTATTCTTCTTTTTGCCACTGCAAACCTGTCAGATCCCTACCTACTAGGTCTAACTCGGCTAACACAGCCTTCATGTTGGTATAATTGTTGTCTTGTCTAGTGATGTTGGGTTGTACCACAAGAAAGGGGAGCCCTGTTAGGAGACTGATGGCATATACAAAGTACTGTTATTCATTGTTGAACCAGTAGAGGTCCCGGGGAGTTTTATACAAAGTTAGGTGGCAAAGGAGTGGTGTTTGTCCATAGTACCATCAAACCTGTCCACATTCGGGATCAAGACTTTTTTGCTGCAGCTGGGTGGTACAGCAGGAGCTGTGGAGGCATTGGCAAGAGTGTTGTTGAGTGAGGTAACAGTCATATTGGCGCGTACTCAGTCTTGTTTGGTAGCAGCAACGCAGGCTGTAAGGCTTTCGCTTTTGAGGTACAGGGTTTGAAGTTTCTCAGTCATGATGTATAGTCCTTGTTGTAATTGTTCATCAGGAGTGGACTCAGTGGAGGCAGGCCAGCTTATGGTCTGAAGGAGGATGTTACAAATATAGGTATGATGGTTGTATCTCCAGTCATAGGTCTGGTTGGAGAGCCATTTATGGGGCAGGCTGGCTGTCTGATTTAGGTTGGTAAAGAGCTCAGGGGGTACTTCAATTGATCATGATATAGTGTGGTATGGGTTAGATCCTTGTAGACACAATCTTCAGTAATGGGCAGGGTCCATGCGAGATCAAGGGCTTATAGTCCAAGACACACTATGGTAGGCAGGACTAGAAACAGGTAAAGAGGCACAAACAAGAGGTGTTTATATCAAGGCTCAAGGGGGTCAAGGACAGGGTCCCAGGGATCAGGGTCAGGGTTTACAGATTCTGGTGATATGAAGAGGAGACAGTGTTGTAATTCCAAAGTACAGGTATAGGCTGAATATTACCAGATTGCATAAAGAAAGTAAATCTCAAAGGGCACACCCCTTTATATAAGGGAGGAAAATCCCAGACTGACAAATCCCAATACTCCGTACTCCTTCCTCATCCACAGCAGGGATCTTTGATTAGTTTCCCAGAGGTTCCATTATGCAAAACCTGGGCTAAGCAACTCTTTCTGTCATGATGCAACTGTTCTACTCCGAATATCTATATGTGCAACCAATAACCCAATACCATTAGACTCCTGCCAGGTGGCCATAAAAATTGGCTGGGAAGTAGGATCAGAGGTTCTGGAGGCATGATATCGGAATATAGGGTATAATATATATCAAAATAATCGCCTTGAAATGAGCTAAGAGGTAGTAAATAACAGAATAATATGTGTCAAAATTTGATTCACAGGGGATCTCTGGTACTAGAGAATTGAAGAACTCAAGCTCTTATTTAAATACTTAAAGAAATAAAATCCAGTATTGTATTTAATAGTATTTACATAGAATTTTATACCATAGAGAATCACTTAAGTTCAATAACAAAGTTCCCTGAAGCTCAATAGACTTTATATAGTAGAAATTTAAGCTACAAAGATCTATTCAAGTTCAATAACAAAGATCTTGAAAGCTCTATAAGCCTCAAGTTTATATAGAATTTTAAGCTATAAAGATCTATTCAAGTTCAATAAGAAAGTTCTTTGAAGCTATAAAGTTCTATTAAGCAATTGAGTTTAATTTAGCATCAAAGTAACTTCAATATTAAACTACAAGACAATATTCAGCTATCTAGTTACCTTATACTACAATGTTATATGAAGCTTCAAACTTTTATTCATTTACTAGTATTTATTATTTAGAGCTACAAAGTTATATATAGTTATAATGTTCAAGTTTCTTTAAGCTTTAAAGCTACTTTAAGCTATAAAGTAATATTGTGTACCAATGTTGAGCCACAAAAAAGTTGGGTTGAGCCACAAAAGATTGTATTGAGCTACAAGTCATATTGAGCTCTAAAGTCATTAAATAAAATATATTTGGTACTATGGTTCAAGAAGAGATAAGTGTCAACCATGTGGCTAAGTGGTAGCTAAGTGTGCAACATAATATAACCAACCCAATACTGGACCAAATTAAGTAAAAAGACTGTACTTTTATTTCCCCGTATGTTTCCAACATTTATTAATTTTTTTTACTTCATTTGATCCATTATTGGATTAGTTATGTTAGATTGCACACCCAGCCACATGGTTGACACTTATCTGTTCTTGAACCATAACTACCATGAAGCAATTCCATCCAGGTACTCTTCACACAGCATTACCTTCTATAAGCTAAGTCAACCTAACTCACAACCCTGTCCATCTGGTTAAACCCAACTACAGGGAACCACAAAATACTACTACTGACCAACCGGCCCTGCAACTCTCCCCCACAAAAGAAAACCAAAAACAAACTTGCCTGATGGCCTACTTCTTGCAACCCTTGCTCCTTTTCTTGATCTTTTCAACCATGACAACTTTCCCTGGTATAACTGGAACCCCTACCCTCCCAACTACCCCCAGTCTTCCTCTACCAACTCCTCTGATGCCTCCCCTTCTGGCACTAGTCATTTCCCACTCCCTCCCCTTAGCTCTCCCCAAGTCCCGTCCTCCTCCCCTTCCTGGACCTCGGTTCACGGGAACATAAATCCCGCCTCCTTCCTCTCTTTGCTGGCCACATCCACTCTTTTCTCTATCTCTGTAACTACTCTTTCCACTCACTCCTCAGAATTGGACCCCAACTTCCAGGCCCTCAACACTTCCATCACTTTTTCCTCCATGGCCAATGCGACTTTTTCCTCCATCACCGCCACCCTCTCCTCTGCCTCCTTCGTGACCACTGCCACTTTCTCCTCCACCTCCTTTGTGGCCTCCAACACCTTTGCCTCTACCTCTTTTGTGGCCCCCACCACCTTCTCTTTCTTCTCTACCCTCCTCTATTTCTTGTCTTAGCAGGTTGCTAACCTGCTCTTCCATTAATAGTAGAGTCTCTAGCTCTGCCATCCTTCTTTCTGATATGCAAAGTCACTTCGACAGAACCGAAAGGTAGTGTTGTAACTACAAGATTTCTTTCTCCAATGAGAAAGCCTTCTCCACAGCATCCGCGAGCATGACTGATTGCTTTGCTACACTTGCAGCTGAAAAGGAACTGCCATTCTTTGAAACCATCATAGAAAATCATAGCTGAAGTCTGACCAATAGAAAAAGGTACAATTTGATCAAAAGAGATGAAATGATCTCCTAAATTGAGGTTAAAGTCAAGGTAGGATTCCTTGAAATTAAAGACTTGAAGCTATTGCAAGATAGGAATCAAGGGACCATATTTGTAAGTACTCAGAATGTAACACATCACTAGAGTAGAAATTGTGCTTGTTGTAGCTGTAAAGTCATATTGGGCTAGCAGGCACTTTAATAAAATATATTCAGTAACTACACTACGAAGAAGGACTCCCATCTGGGCTCTCTTCTCCTGACGTTGCATTCTATAAGGCAAGGCAACCCAACACAAAACCCTGCCTATCTAGCTAAGCCCAAATACAGGAAACCACATAAATTACTACTACTGGCAGTCTGGCCCCGCAACTCTCCCTCACAAAAGAAAACTAAAAACAAATTTGCCGCAAGGCCTATTTCTTCCTGTCCTTCCTCTTTCTTTTGGTCTCTGTCACCACCACCTCTTTCCCCAGTGCAACCGGAATTCCCACCCTTCCAACCCCTTCCGAGTTCTGCCCTTCCCCATTCCCTGACACCTCATCCTTTGGCATCGGTCTCTTTCCCTTCCCTTTCTTCGGCACTTCCTCATCCCTCATGTGCCAAATCATACCCTCCAATGCCTCTACTGACCGCTCCAACTCGGCCATTCTCTCCCTCTGTCCCTTAAACAATTTCGCAGCCTCTTCTACTTCTTTTTCTATCTTCCTCCATCCTATCCTCTCCTCTTCTATAACTGACATGGCCCTGACTGCTACCGCTATCTTCCCCTTTTTTGCTGTAGCAGCCACTTCCTCTGCTGTTGCCACTTTCTCCTCCACCACTGCCACCCTACATTCAGCCTCCTCCCTCTCCTTTGTAGCTGATACCACTTTTCCCTCCACCACCTCTGCTTTTCCTCTCTCCTAAGGCACCTCCTCCTCCACTGTCATTAACTCTTTCCTGAACAGGTCACCGACCTGCTCCTCTGTCAACAGCAGAGTCTCAAGCTCTGCTGTCGGCCTCTCTGATGTGCAAAGTCGCTTTGATAGGACCAAAATGTAGTGTCACAACCGTGAGATTTCTTTCTCCGGCAAGAAAGTCTTCTCTCCTGCTGCTGATAGCCCAACCAACTGCTGCACAACCAACCTCGCCCAAAAGGAACTGCCATTCTTGTTCACAATTGTAGACTAAATAATCATAGTCTGCTCAATGCAAAAAGTTAAAAGGTAGATAAAAGGAGATGAAATGATCTCCTAAATCAAGGTTAAAGTCAAGGTAGGATTCCTTGAAATTAAAGACTTGAAGCTATCACGAGATAGGAATCAAGGAACCGTATTAGTTAGTGCCCGGAATGTGACGTGTCACTAGAGTAGAAATTGCGTTGAGCTGTCAGGCACTCTTTTGCTCTCTGAAGGAGTGCCCAGGTTGCGGGCGAGGGAGCAACCAGGGGTTGTGACGATTAGTCACAACCTTGGCACGAGTAGAGGCTTGACGGTTCATATCCCTCCATCACCACAACCATCCGCCCAGTCCCTACGCAAATCAGATCCTGCTCCCATTATCCTCGCCCCTTCACGAGGCTCCGCGCGGCAGCAGCAGCCCTGGTAGAAGAATTTCCTAGTTCCAGGGCTAACACTATAGAGGGCACCGAGAAAGCCATACCATAGCAGAGCACTTATAATAATATTATCATATCCTCCTGGCGCGGAGATAGCCCTAAACTATTACCAACACGACATCCCCTCCGTGCAATCCTTCCTGTCAACCCTGCGTCTTATCTAGGGCAGCCTATCATGCTTCGAGTCGAGTGGGTTCCACCCAGGCCCACCGATACCTCTCAAACCACACCATCTAAAGTTCTCCCGCCTCATCAGTCCTAACCGCGGGAATCCTCCCACAAAGGGCCTAACAGGGACGAAAGATGGCTTTGACCGGTACCTGGCATGAGCGCCAGGGGGGCTATATTTCCTCGCGCGGGCCGCAGTGCCGCACACGAGTACTGACGCCCTTTGGCAGCTCACTAGCGGACCGAGTCTTTGGTTTCGCAGGGGTACTCGTTGTGCTGGTGCCTGAGTACTAAGGTGCGATTAAGTGGATGGTGAGAGCCCTCGTGAGGTCGGGCGACACAGTGAACTGTGTGTCGCCGGGACCCACATGGGCGGATCCATTCTGTGTGTGGAAGTCGCGGGCCGTTGATACGATCGCGAGCTGGGGCACCGGGGGGTAGGATTGGGCGGCCGGAGGAGATCTCGAAGATGGCAGGTTTCTATTTTTCGGGAGTGGAGGTGGGGGGCTACGCAGTGTGTCCCTAGGAATCTACTCGTAAGGGCTTTTCTGTGTGCTGTCGTGCTATCTTTTGGGGGGAGTATCTGGTTGGTTTTCATGTGCGCACTTTTGCTTCTTCTGTTATCGTACCGGGTTAAGAAATTTCTCCTCATCATGGCTCCGAATTTTCACCCAACAACGGAGTGGGCGCAAGGGCCCCTACCTATTTAACGGAGAAATATAGTTTTTCATGAAGTATGAAACTTACCGGCTGGATTGGAAGCTCCTTCCCTTGCTCCCGCTATGCCGCCGGGCTGAAGAGAGTCAGCTTGGGCACTTCGCATACCCATAAAGTGCTTTACAAATACGCAATTCCACAGACACATCGATTTATTTGATGCCCTTACTCCTTAGGTTGGTACTGCATAATCGCTAGATATCACTCATCAGGCCCATACAGTGCCCGACACATATACCGCGAAAACCTTTTCTTCTAACGGCCGAGCGCATCGGGGTCGTCCCTCTTTATTGGGCTCCTCCTCCCAGCCTCGTACCCACCGGAGTTCACTTTACTGCACTACTGCGAGTTCCCGTATCAAACTTGAAAACTGCTAGACGCTAGGAAGTAGTTGGTGCTATAAAACACCAATGCGCGAAATTTGGTAGGGGGTAGGACAGCTACCCGATTTCTGATACCCGGAACTGTACCCAAGCGGGGTTTATGTAGCAAGGTCCTCTCAGAAGAGGAGGGGAGATTATGAGGCTAGATATCGATATTAACCATGATGAATTGGCGGTGATTTACTTGCGATCATAACTTGGCACTCGGATGCTGTTACTACTTTGCGGGGTCGAAGGTGGACCCTGCGTTCTTTCCCCTACAGTAGCATCGGAACGGAGGGACAAACGCGGACAGCCTGTCCTCCGGGGTTTCTGGGAAACCTGGGTCGGAAACGTGGCCTTTGCTAAACCCTCAATCAAGTTGCATAGGAATAGTAAGCCGTGCATCACTTCCTTGCATGCAGGGATTATCCGAAACTCCTTCCAGTCCTCTAAAGCCAAGCTAAATTTACCTGCCCATCGCAGTATGGCCACTATACCCCGTCCCACGGCGAAAAGCGAGCAGGTCAACAAGCGGGATCTTTTCCACATTCGAAAGCGCTCTACGAATGGCACAAAACCCACATCTGCAGTCCAGCACCTTCTCAATAAGGATACCTATAACCCGCATCTTGGTAAATGCATAGAAGGGAATGCCCGCCCGGAGTGTAGGAAAAAGCAATAGAGTTGCATCCGTGCGAGGACTTCACAGCGGATAGTCGCCACCAAGCCTTAAATTGCGAAGATGAATCCTCATAACCATTTCGCCCAGTTCTTCCACGGGTATTCGCGCATGCATGCATAAATTGTTGGCCCGGGGTTCTACTGACAGACAGCCTCGTTGACAGCACCTTCCCCCAGCAGGTTCCAACAGTATCTTGTGGGGAAAAGGACCCCTCCACCCTCTGCCAAAGTTCCAAAGCCTTCCAGCAAGAATCGAGGCGGGGAGCCTCGCCCTAAGATAAATCCGCGAACCAGTGGGACGGATAAGTCGATCGAGCCAATCGGACAGGCTGGTTCTGGGAAATGAGGGATGGAACCGGCGAGGGGTGCGTCGTGACGAAGGATTGTCTCCCACGTACGCAGGGGAGGGGTGCCGCGACCTAAGTTCTCGGATGAAGAGAGTGCACAGAAAGATGGTTAGTGGCCAATCGAAGGTCGCGATAGGATTTGATCGTCGGGAACTACCTTAGTTTGAAGGGAACCCGCTTACCTGGACCTATCTATCTATTCTCACCTTATCGGAATATAATGTTTTCGGGTTATTGTGAGTGTGCAGGTGCTATCAGTCGCAGGATTAGTGCCCCGGAAGCTGGTTGGATGGTTGGTGAGGGGATCCGCTGTGCTCGGTGGGAAGCCCTCGCTCCGCGATGTGGCGGGGTGGGGAGTAGTAGTGGCCGAGGTTCCAGTGGGCGCTCAAGAGGTTGAATACAGAAGCGAGTGATTATCGGTGACTAGAGGTGTCGCGATCGACTACTTGAATGCGTAGAATCTGGAATAAAAACCTGCTGAAGGGGAAAGCAAGGGGAATGACAAAAGTAAGTCACTTCCAGCGGTGGGGATACTCGGGGGAGGGGGGTAATAAGTAAGAAGCGATTCCAGTATGTGTTCCATCCCACTTCCTCTGCGAATGCGTGGAGTACGTAGAGGTGGAAATGAGAAGCCACAGAAGGGGAGAGGAGAAAATGTCGGGATCGTAAGAGATGAGCATTGCGATAACGGCCCATCGAGTACGGCCCCATTTGTAGGGTTCTCGTACCCTTCCTTGTATGATATCATACCTCAAGAACCACACCATCAATAACAAGCGAACAAGATCATTTCTGAAAACCGTTTCCGGACACACCTCCGGAGTGTCGCAAATTCTCGATACCACAATGTCCTCACCGAGTAACGAGAAAGGGAGAGCTAACCAAGCGCTTCCAAGAACCTGGAAAGGTACGAGAAACTTTATGTAAGCGATTGCAATGTGGCGACACAGATGGTGGGTGGGATAGAGGGCACCGAGAAAGCCATACCATAGCAGANCGATGAATACCCCATAAACCCCATCAGAAAACCCCTCAACTTTCTCGTCCCATCGCGATTCCAACTGTCGTTCATAAGCGGTCACTCGTTACTCTTCGGTTCCCGCCGATAACTCCCCGCTGCGCCCAGGGTGGACGGAGCGGACGGGGGGTATCGCGATCCCGTTGTAAGTTTTGGGCCTTACGAGTTGTGTCGTAAGGTTTTTCGAGTGAACGACCTTAGCGGGGGGGGCACAACCTCCACGTCGTTTTATTCTACGGGGGTGGTCGCCCTCGCGGGCGGTAACTGGAATGAAAAGCTATGAAAGATTTTACCCTATCAATACTGTGAGTTTTGTCACTGCATCGACCGGGAATGGTGGTTCCGCTCTTGGATCCTGAGGACGTGAAATATTCCAAATTAAGAGTGC
The DNA here is from genome assembly GCA_003182015.1 of Tuber magnatum. Classification (NCBI taxonomy): domain Eukaryota; kingdom Fungi; phylum Ascomycota; class Pezizomycetes; order Pezizales; family Tuberaceae; genus Tuber; species Tuber magnatum. The sequence goes on along the minus strand of PYWC01000070.1, from coordinate 121,079 downwards.
GGTTCCCTATTTTTCTGTGCCCGCCCATGGTACCTACGAGCCCAACGTGCCGATGGTGGGGAGGTATCCTGGAGGACTCGTGAGCCCGGTGTCACTCGCTACCGGCGTCCGAGCCCGGAGTTGTGTGCGTCCAATTGCCTGCGGGAGTTTCGTTGGCATTTTGTGGTAAGAAGACGGCTTGGTCGGCCATTGGATTGTTTCGGGGTCACTGGGATTGGGTCCCCAGGAAGCGGAAGAGCAAGATACCTGGAGCCAGATATGGGAGATATTGCCAGTGCGATTTCTGCAGGCCCGCAATTGCTTGCCCGGATTTAGGATAGTGGGTTAGTTACTTGCGCCCACCTTGACTCGCGGCAGTTTGAGGGTTTGGGTACGATATTGGGTATCGAAACTTTCCCTCTCTAAATCTCTACTGCCACTAGTATGGTAACTCGCTTCTGTGCAAGAAAAAATGGCTGGCTTTGGGTGGTTTTGCCTAAGTGCAAACTTGTCGTGGTAAGGGCCAGCAAAAAACAATGGTTCCAGAGGGGGTTGAACCCTCGACCTTGGCGTTAACATCTCTTGATATTAGTGCCACGCGCTAACCAACTGAGCCATGGAACCACTGACATTTTAGAGATTGTCGGACATAATAGTGGCTCTTTTTCTCAGTTTCACTACCGTAAGAACTCGAATAAACGGACCATGTGCTACGTAGTCTGAAATTTCCTCCTCTGGAAAGGGGGTCAAATACACACCAAAAAACATGGCCTCCCGGACAATTAAAAAAGAAGAAAAATACCAGACCTTGCGGAGAGAGAGGCAAGTCTAATGTCCTAGTACATGGACCGATTATTTGAGTTCTTATGGTACTTCAAGGGTAGAGCACTACTTTAGACATGTACATATTATTAGCGATACTGATTTGATTTGCTGTGGAGGTTTCCTCTAAAATGCAAAAATGAAAAAAAAAAAAAAAACATAGTACTGTAACTTAACCTATATATTTGTATTCTATCAAGGTATCATGAGGGATCAAAACACTGGAGCCTAGAGTCCATCCAATACTCATTACTTACTGAATTCGGCATGATGTAAAGTTACATACAAGGTACTATGGTGAAGCAATCCCAGTAGCAGGATATAAGGGGAAAGATACTATTGAGGGGTAGGTTGTTTCAAGGGTATGCGAGGTTGTATCATATCATACAAGTATAGAAGTACATGCATAGTTGAGCCTACGTTCCGGCACTTGTTTGTATGTGTGTTACCCTGGAGTGGCAGCGTTCATCTGTTGCCACACGGATCCCTTCCCGCATTTACTCATACAGTACTGTACAGTACCGGTACTCGTGCCAAGGTTGTGACCAATCATCACAACCCCTGGTTGCTAACTCGTTCACAATCTGGGCACTCCTTCAGAGTGCCTGCCAGCTCAACACAACTTTACAGTAACACCAAATACATTTTGTACTCTTGTGATATGTCACATTCTGCATGTTGGCCAATAAGTCTTGTTGATTCCTATCTCGCGATAGCTTCAAATCTTTAATATCAAGGAATCCTACCTTGCCTTTAACCTCGATTTAGGTGATCATTTCATCTCCTTTCATCAAACTTTTACCTTTTTCTATCAGTCAGACTTCAGGTACACTCGTGTACAATAGTTTCAAAGAATGGTAGTTTCTTTTCAGCTGCAACTCTGGCGAAGCAATCATTCGTGCTCATAAAGTCCGTAGAGAAGACTTTCAAATTGGAGAAAGAAATCTCCTGGTTACGACACCACATTTTAGTTCTCTTGAAGCAACTCTGCATACCGGAGAGGAGGACATCAGAGCTGGAAACTCTGTTGTTGACAGACAAGTAGGTCAGTGACCTGCTAAGGAAAGAGGTAGAAATAGTGGTAGAGGAGAAGGCTGAATAGAGGAGGAGAGTGGAGATGGCAGAGGGAAAAGTGGCGGAAGCCATAAGAAAGGTAGAGGTGGTGGTGGAGACTGCGGAGGCGGAGGCGAGGAGGGTGGTGGTGGCTGAAAGGTCAGCCACTGTGGTGGAGACAGAGGAGAGAGTGGTGGCAGGGGTAGAGGAAAGAGTAGCGTCAGCCACAAAAGAGAAAGAGTAGGCAGAGAAATAGGTGGAGAGAGTAGTGAAGGAGGCAGTGGAAAGAGTGGCTGTAGCCATGAAAGAGAAGGAGGAGGTGGAGGAGAAAGTGACTGACTTGGAATGGTCAATCAAGGAGTTGAAAGAGTTGGCAGCAGAGTAGGGTGTTATGTTCGGGCAGGTTGAGCTCAACCAAGGTGACAGGACTGAAGAGGTAGACAAAAACTCGGGGGAGGATAGTAGGGTGGAGATTGCGGTTGCCCCACAGGAAAGTGATTATAGTCCTGAGGACCACAAGGAAATGGAAGGGTCGGAAGAGATAAGTCTTTGAGCGAATTTGTCTTTTTGGTTATCTTTGTGGGGGAGGGTTGCGAGGCCGGTTTGCTGGTGGTAGTGTTTTTGTTGTAGTTCCCTGTAGTCAGGTTTGACCAGATGGGCAGGGGTTTCAGTTGGGTTAGCTTGGCTTATAGAATGCAACGCTGTGTGAAGAGTACCTAGATGGAATTGCTTCATGGTAGTTAGTACCAAATATATTTTATTTAATAACTTTACAGCTCAACATGACATTTAGCTCAATACAACCTTTTGTGGCTCAAGACAACTTTTTTTGTGGCTCAACATTGGTACACAATATTACTTTATAGCTTAAAGTAGCTTTAAAGCTTAAAGAAACTTGAACATTGTAACTATATATAACTTTGTAGCTCTAAATAATAAATACTAGTAAATGAATAAAAGTTTGAAGCTTCATATAATATTGTAGTATAAGGTAACTAGATAGCTAAATATTGTCTTGTAGTTTAATATTGAAGTTACTTTGATGCTAAATAGAACTCAATTGCTTAATAGAACTTTATAGCTTCAAAGAACTTTCTTATTAAACTTGAATAGATCTTTATAGCTTAAAATTCTATATAAACTTGAGGCTTATAGAGCTTTCAAGATCTTTGTTATTGAACTTGAATAGATCTTGGTCATTGAACTTGAATAGATCTTTGTAGCTTAAATTTCTACTATATAAAGTCTATTGAGCTTCAGAGAACTTTGTTATTGAACTTAAGTGATTCTCTATAGTATAAAATTCTATGTAAATACTATTAAATACAATACTAGATTTTATTTCTTAAGGTATTTAAATAAGAGCTTGAGTTCAATTCTCCAGTACCAGAGATCCCCTGTGAATCAAATTTTGAAAGATATCATCCTGTTATTTACTACCTCTCAGCTCATCTCAAGCGGATTATTTTGATATATATTGTCTTCTAGATTCTGATATCATGCCTCCAGAATCTCCGATCCAACTTCTCAGCCAATGGATAGAGCTATATGAAGATACTGAAAGTCGAATTACAGCTACAATTGCCTCTCTTGAGGGCATGCAATACGAGAAACTAATTCTTGCTGTTCTAGCTTGTAAGTACGAAGTTCCAGTATTCAGGCTTCGAGCATGCTGGCTGGGAGTCTTATCAAAATATAAGTACAAACTAACTAATTGAAAGCTTTCAAAAGAATAAGAACTTGCAGTCTGCTAGTACTTGGACCGCTTCAATGTAGTAGGAACTAGTACTCCTCTTCCTATAGTTTCTGCTCGTGCAAATGCTATTCTTCAATTTTCACACACTGGTCTTGAGCGAGTTCCAGTTGTTGGAGACTACTGGGCTAGATGGTTTCTTATTTATCATCCACAATATTCAATTCGAAAACAATGAATGCTTGACATTGACCAAAAGAATGCACATTAGCTAGTAGAGATTTATGATTGGTTTGATAGATAACAAATGATCTGTGATAAGTATCATATTGAAAATGGGAATTGTTAGGATTTTAATGAAACTGGATTAAGAATTGGGATGGGCTGTGATCAGTAGATTATCACGTGTGATTCTTCTCAACAGTCATATCTCGCAAGCTCTACTGAAACCAGTACGGGTACTAGGTTGTTTTATGTTTGGTTTCACAGTATCGTTTGATACTTGTATTGTTTCTTGTGTTTTCGCTTGATACACACCTTGTTTTATGTTTGGTTTCACGGTATCGTTGGATACGTGAATTGTTTCGTGTGCTAGCGGTTGATACACACCTTGTTTTACAATATCACTCATATTGGAGATAAGCGATATGCTGTATTTAAAGACCACTGATTCCCACGATGGAAACAGCAGACTTCGACTGACAGTATTCTTAATATACTTGATTGAATGGTTACTTCTTTGATCTCCTATTACACCCCGCTTGAAGCCTCCTTTAGCAAGCAGCGCTCACTTCTTGTTGATCAAGAAGCCATCTGCTCCTATCGTACCGCCACGTGACTAGGGCCTAGCCCGAACACGTTACATCTACAAATAGACAGCTAATCACTATTTGTGACACTATTAGTAGTGATAGAGTTGTACTTTCTCTATTAATCATAGTTTCTCATATTATATACTAGGAACCCTAGTATACAGCAACTAGTATACCTGATAATTACCTACTAGATACTTCTGAAACTGGGTATAGCAATGACAAATTGTCTATAGACTGGTTAGAGTATTTCAATTGCTTTTCTGAACTACGAAGGGTTAGTATCTATCATTCTTTACATCTCAATAGATTTGGGTTCCAATGTACAAATCAGTTTATTGATTATTGCGATAATCAGAAGATTATTATCTTCTGACTCCCTCCGCATACTAGTTATCTTCTCCAATCCCTGAATGTCATTATTTTTCAACTGTATAAACATTATCACACTGAGTCAGTGGAAGCTGCCACATGTACCAGATATAGCAAGTTTGACAAACTAGAATTCCTTGACAAAATTGATTCTATTCAGGAACAGACCTTCAAGCAATCAACTATCAAATCTGCCTTTAAGCCATCAGGGCTTATACTTTACAATCTGAATATTGTGATATCAAAGTTATGTGAGGCTACCAGATCTACTCAGCAACCAGTTACTCTACCCCATAGTTTATTACGATCAGTACTGCTTACCATTCAAAGCCTGAAACATATAGGAGAGGAAGTATAAAATGATGCTTGACATCTATCACCTACAATCCAACAAAGACTGAAAATAATTTTGCAGGGTGGCTTGGCACAAGCACAGTCAGGTGCTATGGCAATGGAGTACATGGTGCATACTAGAGCTATAGAACAGTCAAGATTAGTACAATAAAGAGGGCAGAGACAAAGATGGGTACAATAGGAGTGAGTTATTTATGTATCTGAAGCCTGTCAAATGGCAAAAAGCAAAGAGGATGCAGATGTGGAAAAGGTGGACAAACAGCTCCAAAGAGCTCAGAATGCAAAAAAATAGACAGAGTGCTCAGAGCATAAGCCTCTCCTTGATAAGATGAAATTGTATGTAAAAAATAGGTGAACAACTTTAGCCTACAAAAAGAAAATATCAAAGCTTATAGTTCTTAGTATTAGGAAACAAGTCAAGCTGGGGAAAATATATGTAAACTAGAATATTTGTACTATAGACTTATAAAGTAATTTTAGGCTACAAAAAAATTACCTTGTATGATGCAAAGCATCTTAAAGGTGGCCCAAGGCCATTGCATCCTGTAACGCCACTTATCAATCAGGGTTTAGGGTTTTCTGGTTAAAGATGGTATTTGTAGTATAGAAGTTCAATTCCTTATTATATCAAACTTTTTTACAATTATTTTAAATTTAAACCTTTATGGTACAGAATGTATTAATAAACAAGTAACCTTTGTCTGAATGTTTATATAAATACAAAATATGATTTGAAATACTACTACTATATTGGATAAATATAATAAAAACTTAGAGCGTAGCCTGAATTGAACATAGAACCTCTAAAATATGTTTCTAGAATTTGTCACCCTTTACCTGGATAAATAAGTAGCATTACAGGATGCAACGGCCTTGGTCCGCATTTGAGATACTTTGCATCATACTATAAAAAAAGTTGTGTTGAGCCACTAAAGGTTATATTGAGCTGTAAAGTCATGTTGAGCTGGCAGGTACTCTGAAGGAGTGCCTAGGTTGTGACAATTAGTTACAAACTTGGCCCAAGTACTTCCTACACTTTTAGTAAGTAAACATTGCACAAGAAGATTTCTGAAATATCATTTGAAGTAATTTATGAAAAGGTAACGCATAATAGACATTCATTGAAAAAACACCAACCATCCTGGAAATATTTGTGAATGGTTTGAAAAATATAATCTGTATGTTAGAAGTATGCAATTCATGATTGTGATTGGTACAACTTTGACAAGACTGGCTTCTGTATTGGGATCGGGAGCGACTAATAGATTATTACATAAAATATAAATCAACAAGCATATATGGGTAGTTTTACTAATTATGAGCTAGTTTCTGTTTGTGAGACTATTTGTACTACTGGTTTTGCTTTACCATCTATGATTAATATTCCTAGTATTATTTATCAGGAATCATAGTATATAATAACATCTACACCTGATGACTATTTTATTGGAACCTCAGATACTAGATACAACAATGATAATCTCACCGTCAAGTGGCTACACCACTTTGAATGATTTTCCTTAAAACAGCAAGCTGGCACCTACTGACTAACCATTCTTGATAGGTTTGACCCCCATAAGATTAAGTAGTGTCTTAATTATTGTGACCAGTATCATATAAGCCTGTGTCAATAGGAAACCCACTCTTGTGTAAACTTGTTGTAAGCAGAAAAGTGCATGGCAACTGTGGTGACCTACAAAAAAGTTTCAGAGATATTATTAGTTTTATAACAATGTAAACTTTAACCTACTACTCTTCACTCAAAAAAAACTCAAATATTTATTTGAATACTGTAATATTTAGTTTGACACTTATGCTTCAATTCTGTGAACTTGGAGTTTTAAAAACAAACTAAATTACTTAGTTTTCCTTGCCTTTTTGTTTTTAGGCCCAGGTGGACGGCCTCTTCGCTTAGGAATATTAGTTAAACTCTCATCTTCTCGATCTGAAACAACTGCTTTATCATTGTTCTTATCTCCTATTTCTTCTAATGTTGTATCAGTTGTGCCTATATAGGATATATTCACATTACCTGATTGCTTGCTTCTTCCAATCTTAACTAACTCAGCTTGTTCAATAGTATCAGGCAGGGGCTTTGTATCTAGCCAGATAGATTGAATATACTCTGGAGCATAAGAGCTGTACTTACTCACATATCAAACTGCTTTTCAGGCTTCAAACTGATTGTTTGAAGTTCTTTTAGTACCATAGTATAAATTTGTACTAATGTTATCTTAGATTTAGTAAGATCAAATCTCTCCCACTCACCTAGTGGAAGCTTCTTTGCCAATACAGTACCTGGGAATTCCTTTAGAAGAAGAAAGTTATGAAAAGCTTGTATTCCTTTAAGCGGCTTAAAGAGTGAGCTAAGTGTTTCTTCCCAATCAAAGAACACACCTTGATGTGCTCTATCATCAAAGCAGTTAACTGGTTCAATGATATTATTGGATGTGGAACTTGCAATAGCTGTACTATATTCAGATGGGGTCCAAATATCCTTTCTTGAAGCATTGTACTTAACTGTTCCAAATCCACGATCAACTGAATTTCTAGTATGACCCTTAACTTGAAAGCACAGTTCCATACTGTCTGTCTACCCCTGCTGGACTAACCAGCAAAGATAAGCTGTCATCACCTTATTCTTGTTTTGACCCCCACAGTTATCTGCCCAAAGATATATATAGGGCTTCATTTTACCTCCAGATTTCAAGTAATAGTAGAGGAGAGATACTATCTGGTTTGGTCTTTTTGGTTGCTGTGCCTCAGTATATAGTAGATGGTAATGCTTATTATGATTTTTATTCTCATCTACAATTCCAAAAGAATACAACTTAAAAGGCAAAAAGAAGTACCATTGACCAGGCTGTTGAGGGAGCTTTGATATCTCAACTGCCTGTTAGAATTCAACTGAATGACAAGTGGTATCCTTTGGATAGCTTGTGGCTTGTGAGATGGTGGCCTTATAAAAGTCTCTACACTCTCGATACTACTTATGATGCTGATCAAGATTCCTTTGAGTTTCTATTAACTTCTCATCATGTTCGATCTCATCTTGAATCCTGTTTCTTCCATCAGGGAAGCAGAGCTTTCCTTTTAGAATAGTGCAATGATCACAAATATCTTTAGCTGGGGTTCGGATATGAATCTTCTTAAATCTTGAACTTATTTTCCAATATCGGCGAAAACTGGCAACCAATATTGCTTGCCCTAAACTCTCCTAATTCAGTTAAGCATAGAGAATATGTAAAGAGAAAAATGAAGGAAGTAGATATTGATTATCCAGTTCTACTCTTGTAATCATAGTCCCATCCTGTTTGTATTGCTTGTAGAATCTAGTTGCTACTGGCTCACCATAATCCTTTTCAATTTGTGAAAGGAAAGACTTTATATAATTCTTTGTATTTTTGAACAAGCCTCTATTGGAGGACTGTGTGGTAGGCTTATAGATTAGAGGGTAAACAGACTTTCCTAATTTCAAGTGGCCTAATAATCCACATATTTGATACTTTCCTAGAATCCAGTACGAGCAAAAAAAGGGGCAGTGTAACCGGTACGGGTTACTAGGGTTTTATTTGTTGGTTTCACAGTATCGCTTGATACTTGTATTGTTTCGTGTGCTATCGGTTGATACACACATTGTTTTAT
>PYWC01000070.1:91586-105268 GCA_003182015.1 Tuber magnatum | reverse complement strand
TTCGTGTTGACCACGAAGCCATCTGCTCCTATCGTACTGCTACGTGACTAGGGCCCAGCCCGAACACGTTACAATATGTCTAACTTCCTGTTCCTTGACTACTTTATGGCTCAAGGCTCATTGAACAGCCTATACCTTGAGAATTTGGGCAATTTTCTCTTCCACCCCTTGGATTCCTGTTATCTCAGAGGTGCAGTTTTTCCCACAATTCAAACATAATAGTGTTGCTAGTGAAGCAGATCGTTATGGCATGTTGTCTTAACCAAGCAATACCAAGAGTCAAGGTGTATCCAACTAGTTTGGTGATAAAGGTCAGCAGGACTTCTAGGTGGTCATTGATCTTCAGCTCTATCTGGGTCAGGTGAGTAATGGCACCGAAACTGATCAGTCTTCCATCCATTATTGTTAATTTGATGGTTACTTTTAATTCCAACAAGGGGGGGTAGTGGCAGTAAGTGAAGTCTTTATCGACAAATGCATATCCAGTTACTCCGCAGTTGATAAGGGCACGGGAACAGAGTATATTTTGGTTCTCTATGATGTTACTGGTGATGATCAAGTTATTATCTTCAATTCCATTTTCTATTTGATCACAAGACAAACTACATACAGATAAACACGGAGAAGACTTAACATGTCTCGTGTTACTGTTGTCTTCTGCATATGGGATGACTAGTTCTCCAACCACCCAGACTCTAGGCAGGTGTCTTCTGAGATCATACGAGAGTCAAAAGGCGACGTGGTGGCAGCTTCCATATGGCATGGTCTCTTGTTCAAGTACAGTCAGGCATTATGTTCATACCCTCTACAACAGAGGTATAGTCTCTTTCCATCCTGTTATCTCACTATGTGTTTGTCAGGGTTTGTCTTCCCACGGAGAGGTCTATAGGGCCTGAGGCTTTACCCATAGCAGTTGTGGTAGCGGGAACAGGAGTTGTAGATCACAGTTGAGTGGCTGCAGGGGTACACACCAAAGAGCATGAGAAGCCCTTCTTGTCCACAGTATGGACCTGAATGTCATTGTCCAACTTCTTCAACAAGTTGGCATAAACTGTTAGTATCTGGAAAGGGTTGGTGACACTAGTCAGGCTGTCCTTCAGCTCCAAGTTGATCTATCAGTAAAGTGCACCTCGCTTAGCCACATCCTTCCAGTTGCTGTTCGTGGCCAGGGGCGGGAAATCCACCAGGTATTCCATAAACACCTAGTTTTTCTCGACGAGATCCCTTATTCCTGTCTTGGCTCTGGCAACACAGTTGGGGTCTCTAAATGCTTGTTCACATTCTACCAACAGGACCTCAGTATTGGCATAGTTGATACCTTCAGGGATAACATTGGGTTGCACCTGCACCAAGGGGAACCTGGTCAGGAGGCCGATGATATATACCAAGCAGTATTGTTCACTGTCGAACCAGTGGTGGTTGCCACAGGGTTTCATACTAAGTTTGATGGCGAAGAGGTGGCATTTGTCCACTATACCATCGAACCTCTCTGGGTTTAGGATCCAGGATTTTTTGCTACTGCCCGGTGGTGCAGGAAAACCTGGGGGTGCATTGGTAAGGGTGGGGTTGAGTAAAGTGACAGTCACATTGACAATGCCAGATCTTGTTCAGTGGTGGCCTGACAGGCCTCAAGGCCTTGGCCTACAAGGAAGAGGGTCTAAAGCTCCTCAGTCAATGTTTGTAGTTGTTGTTGTAATCATTCATCAGTAGGGGACTCAGCAGGTACGGGCAGGTTCATGGTCTGGAGGAGGATGTCTTGAATGCAGATAATATAGTTGTATCTAAGGTCATTGGTCCAGTTGCCTAGCTGTTCATTAGCTAGGCTGGCAGTCTGCTTCGGGTTAGTGAAGAGTTCAGAGGGAACTTCGATGGATTGTAACATGGTATAGTGTGGGTTAGAACCTCAGAGATGCAACCTTGAGTAATAGGCAGAGTCTGTGTGGGGTCCAGAGCATATAGTCCAAGGCACACCATGGTAGACAGGACAAGCAAAAGGGATGGATATACAAACAAGACCTGTTTGTACCAAGACTCAAAGGGTTCACAGACAGGGTCGTAGGGATCATGGTCAGAGTTTATAGGTTCCAGCAACATGAAGAAGAAACCAAGTTATAATTCCTAAGCACAAGTATAGAAAGGGAATTATCATGTTACCTAAAGAAAGTAAGTCTCAGAGAGGCATACCCCTTTATATAACAAAGGAAAATACTCTGCTGACAAATCTCAACACCCCTAACCCCTCGCCATGTGCAGCTATAATCATCCATCAGTTTCTAAAAGGTTCTATTACCCAAGACCTACACTAAGCAAGCCTTTTCTATTATGATACAACTGTCCCACTATGACTATTCTATATGCAACCAATACCCCAATGGTGTCAGACCCCGGCCAGGTGACTGTGACATTCCCTTAGACTGAATGCAGTCTGATAGCCACCTCTTATATAGTAATTGAAACACCCAAATGCAGTAAGAATCTGTATATTTTTTTTACACTGTACACTCATCAGTATAGAGGATACCCTGCAAGTCTTTTGCAGTCCAGTTCTTTTGGGCTAAGGCCCATTCCAGCTGAGCCTTAGCTTGTCTTAGTTCCAATTTAGGTCATGTTTGTGCCAGCTACTTTATAACATCGGCTTCTCAAAGGATACAGTTGATCGTATGAATTGAAACATAAGGGGCATATAGGTTACAGAGTACTAAACAAGTTATCGCACGATCTCTTTTAGCAACCGTGACTCTGACAAGTGTGCACTTTTCTTGGTGGCTAAGCAGTGGGAGATAACCTGATCAGAGTTTATTATCCATTGACCTTAGAGTACATGCACAGGTAAGAAAGTTCTAAACTATTGACCAAGGATGGCCAACAAGATTGGTAATAGTTAAGATCAGTTGAAAGATATAGAAAAAGTCAATGATCATGTCTTTTTCTGCATCTGTCATCTCTTGATAAGCTGTTTTAGGCTAATGGGCTTGTCTAGAAGATATTGTATAATTGTTTTACGTAGTGTAATATGATAAATCTCTGGGAGGGTGTGTACGTGATTTTACAGAGGGGGTCATATTGTCCTCACTTAGCTATTGCTGACTAAGCAATTACCAAGACTTTTGTCTAGTCACTATACCTTATCCCTTGACCAAGACTGTCCAGAGATCTTTAGCATCTGTCAACATAAAGAAGTAGAAAGCAAGAAAGAGAGTACATCTGAAGGTAGGGCATGGTGTCAAGAGTTTAGGCTGGGGAGTAGAGCATAAGAATTAGTCAATGGCAGATTTTGAGATAGTAATCTTTAGTAATAAATACTCAGTTGAAAAGTTTAAAGATTCAAGAAGTATTTGGATCTTCAGAACACCTGAGAAAAAATGGTACAAGGAGTGTATTCCGGGGGTAACAAAGAGACTAGGGATAAAGCTAATAGTTTGGGCTTGTATTTGGGGTAAAAATAAGGATCCTCTGATTCCTATTTTTGAGAAGAGTGTACATAAATTTGTATACTTTGGAGAATAGTTTACTTGATACTTTGCAGGAAGTGGAGGACACAGTTGGAGATCCTATCTTTCAGCAGGATGGTGCAAAGATGCATACTGCAAAAGATGCTATGGCTTGGTTTGAGGAAAACAACATACAGGTAATGGAATAGTCACCAAATTCACCTGATCTCAATCCTATTAAGCACTGTTGGAAAAGGTTGAAGGAAAAGCTACATCAGCACTTTCCTGAGATTCACAAGACTAAAGGGGGTCCAGATACTGTTAGAAGATGTTTAGCAGATGCTCTCAATATGGTTCAGACTCAGGATATTGAAGGAGAGTTTTTGGAAAGCTTGTAGAAGTCCATGCCTAGAAGAGTAGCTGCTATATTAAGTGCAAAGGGATGGTATACAAAGTATTGATTTTTTTGTTCTGTAATTTTATATGAAGATTCTATTATATTTATTTACTATCTATCCCAATTTTCATCACTCTCTGAATTGTTGTGGTTGTATGGGTGGGGATTCTATAATGGTCGGGGGGGCGGCCGTTGCGGCCGTCCGCGAAACGATTTGTCCCGGTACTTTATATTCCTACGATACCTCAACTAGCAGCAACCACGCGCTTGCGCCCGGCAGCCTCTCGCCTGTAAGGCTAGCAAACGTACCTGCAATAAATAGATAAATAGATAGATAGACGAATAGCAATACCCTCTATACAGTACAAGGTAAAACCACAAACACAAGATGTCACTCGCCTACACACATAATACAATCCCTGCTTCCAGAAGTATCTGACAAGAAATGAAATAGATAACGAAAGAAAATAAGTGGAGAGAAGGGAAAACTAGAAAGTAAAAACAAGTGATACCTGCTCCAACCCTCTGAAAGCTAAACCAAAAGGAAAGTACCCCCCCTGCCCCAAAAGCCACCTCATCCCTAACCCTTCACAAAATCCATATCCCCTAGAATGAAAAGATTGTCTGAAAAGAGAATAGAAGGGGAGAAGAGCACTGGGGCGAATTAAAAGAATAAAAGCGACAATAACACCGTTCAAAGAAAAAAGGGAAAAAAGTAAGAGTACATGAAAAACAGCGTCCGTCAATTTTTGATAGTTCTAGACCCTGTCGCCCCATCCGCCCGTCGTTCCCGCACAATCCACCAAAGCACTCCTACACCCCACCCGGAGAAAGCGAATTCAAACAGAAACAAAGAGAAACCATCCTTTCTCCATGTTGTCCCCCCAGCAAGGAGACGACTTCCATCATTGTCTTGCCTCGCCTTCCCTCTTTGCAAAGTAGTATGTGAGGAGGTTTTGGTGTCCAGACTTCATACCCTTCAGGATTTGGTCAAATAGTCTCTCATCGTTTCTGAGCTTGCTGTGCATCTCGATACACATTGATACACAGGCCCTTCTCACTTCCGCATCTTCATCGTCGAGAGACTATCGCATGGGTGTGTTAGCAACGAATTCACTAACACGAGTGAGATTAGAACAAACCTTAACAGCTAATCGGCCCAGCCTCGCAAACGTAGGCTCCAACGTAGCAATCTTAGATCCTCTGACAAGCGCGGCAAGGCAAGTCAAACTCATGCACCAGCTCTGAGTCGCCTGTCGGAATCCAGGCTTGTCCTGAGAAAGCGAGATGCTCAAGATCGCTTCGATTCCAGTTGTAGGATCCACGATCGCCATAAACTCTTCGACAATCTCCTCGATCCCGGTAGTAACATGAGACTGAGTTGGGTATTTGCCCCTCAGATCGATAAGAGTGCGTAAAACCGGCGCCTCGTGTCGTGAGAAATAGGGGGCAGTCTTCGACAGCAATTGCTTGAGTACTAGCAGCCCTTGTACACGGAGGTCCGCTGCCCTCTCGGCATCGATCGAATCATCCCCAAGATACTCCAGTAAGGCTTGAAGCAGCTCATCAAACACCTTTCCTCCCTCCCAGATGTCGTGGAACGTCTCTCCATTGTTCTCCTGCAGTACAGTTCTCACGGGGTTTTCCCTCGCAATACCGATCAGCTTTCTGAAGGCTTGTGTGTCAATCTCACGATTTTGAAGTCTGGTAATAAGCGTGAGTAACAGCCGCGAAGAGTGTTCGGGGGTCTTCGGCAGATTGGAATTGCTAATCTGCTTCTTCATCTTTGATCGATACCATTCACCAGTTCCGGCGGCCGGCCCCTTATCAACTCCAGTGCTCGTAGCAACAGCTCCATTCGACTCAATCACCGGGTCTTGGTAGACTTTAATTATCGGATTCCTATCACCCGCGCGAGAGGATCGTCGGCCGGTTCCATCCTGGCTTGCGAGAGACTTTGAGTTGCTTTCTGGTGTAGAGGGTAGGGGTGGTAGATCAGTGACGCCGTCTTGAACACCTGCTCGTGTAGGTGTGACAGGCCTAGGCGCAGGAGGAAGCGGAGGAAGGCTTATCATGGTGATATCCTCATCCTTAAGGTTCTGAGGACTCTCTGGGAAATAATTACCCTTCTTCAAATTGGGAGAAAAGTTCCGAGGTGGGCTTCTCATCCCAATTCGAGGAACACTGCCCAGCACTTGCTCCACATCCGCAACCTTCTCCTCAACAACGATTAAATCCCCATCCTCCTCCACACTCACACCCCAAGCCTTCTTTAGATCACGCACTGTCTGTGATTCAAAGGTATTCAAGATCTTATCAAAGGCCTCCAGGTCCAATCGTTGGAGGTTCTTTAGGAGTCCAGTGAGGGGATTGTAGTTCGGTGCCCTTGTGTTGTTGAGCATCGCGATCAACCGGTTGACATAGAGTTTGAAATTAGAGACATCGCTCAAAAATTCATTGGGAGATCCATTGAGATGGGATTCCACGACCTCATTCATCCAAATTAAACACCCATGAATGATCTTGCGCTTTTGAGTAGTAGTGAACGACCCAAGTGCCAACTTCCTTGGGACAACGCCGGAGACACCCATACTGGTTAGAATTCTGAACAGTAACTCTGTAGCTTCTGATTCCGTCATCAATTGCTTTAAAGCGGGAATGCTGTACGAGGTAATAGGTTGTGAATGTTCGGCATCATCACCCTCACTGAGGAGCAACACCTTGGGAACAATCTGATCCATCGGCACCACCTTGATCAATTCCGCCAAAACTTCCGGCGCCACAACATGTTCGACTACTTCCGGCTGGGGATCGTTGAGAAGCTTCGCTAGAGTTGGAGCGAACACATCACTTGGCGGGAGTGTCGGCATCTTCTGACCATCATAATTTGGGGGTGTTCGTTTAGCCAGGATACAGGCAACAATGATCACACCCTCGACCCTCACTTTCCAGTCTGCGTGGTTCAATTGCTCCAAGACGGTAAGTTTCCGGGAAGCGGCTGGGCTCTGTTGGCGAGCTGGTGTCATGCCACGTGCAAGGCGTTCATGAATTTTCGGAGGCGAATTCATAGTAGGTGATCGCACACCATTACCACGAGCGCCCAGAGGTGACGTTCTAGTAGATGGGTATGTCCCTGTAGGACTGACCGCACGGGCGAAAGCAGCAGCGTCATGGGTTTGCTTATCTACCCTATTTCCGCCCTTTGCTGGGTCTCTGCGGGGTCGGACGGGAGCAGATGCAAGACCAGAAGTGGTGGGAGCGGGCGATGCGGCAACCACTGGCAAAGCAGCCAAAGTCTCGGCACGTTCAGGTTGGGCTCGTAGGTTACCCCGACTTCTCTTAGACGCGAGTATTGCTTCCTTCACAGTGGGCCTCCCAGCGGTAGCGCCTCTACCCAACGGTGCCCTCAAGCTGTTGACACCCTTAAGCTGCGCGGTCGCGGGAGCATTCGGGTTGTCCTTCGCCAATAGTTTTTTGGTGTTGTTATCAAGGCCCTCCATCATCCTATCAACGATCATTAGCACGACTCCAAGAAACCGCTACTACGCAGTTGCACTCACACTTCAGCACGCTCAGACCATATAGAAGCAAATAGCCAATAAGTCTGTCTCATTCCCTCCCTAACACCTGGATTGGCATCGGACATGCCCTTCTTCAAGCATTTTTCAATCAAGTCAGTTCCCCCAGAATGTTCAATGTACGCTTTCTGATCAACGTGAGCTTCCAACAATGCCTTCAACCATCCGGAAGCATAACTCCTAGGCTGCACATTCTTGTCATTACACGCCGCCCACATGTGCTGTAAGATCTTCGAGTGGTAAGAAACGTTGGCGATCAGCACCGCCGTAGTAACTTGTCCGAGTTGTGATGTAATCTTCTTCGTTCCCGCGCACAGCTTAATGAAACTGGAGAGTAATATTTCAACCATGGGGTCCAATCCAGGACCAATGATCTTTGCGAGATCCTTGACCAGCTGGCATCCGTTTGTCGCCACCGTTGTCCGTAAAGAATTGACCACCTTGAGAATTCCATCGAGTAACGACTTAATCCCGGCCAGAAAGGTTGTCTGATAATCCCTATAAGCGTTACCCCTTACCAGCTGTCGGAGCTTTGTAACGCTTCGATCTCGAGCAGCCCAGTTCCCTTCAGATTCCCTCCCGTCAAAAGACCCCACCATACCATGAAGAATCTCTTCAAGTTCACGGTTCGTGTTCACATATGCGGGTTCCATCGTATCAAGTTCGCTTCCAGCAAGGCTGGCAACGTATGTTGATGAAGCCATACTCCCGTTAATGCTACCCGCCATACTATGGCCCTGACGGCTTACGCCATCATCTTCATGGCCATCCAAGGACTTCACAGAACTTCCCATGCCGTCACCAGCTCCGGGCAGTCCAAGCTGGTTGACGATATACGTAGCGATTCCTTTCCTTACTTCGCGTTTCTTCAATTCTCGCTTAAGATCTGATTTCGCATGATCCGGAGCATTCCTAATAAAAGATATAAGTTTCCAAACACAGCTCCCTTGCTTCGCGAGTGCACCAAAAACTCACTTGAATAGCTCCACAACAACCTCCTTCGAAGTTTCCCTCACAGGCTCGCTAGCATCCTCCAGTGCCTTAATCATAAAAGGTGTAAAGCTCCGGAAGGAAAATCCCTGCCCAGCACTGTGTACCTGCAGAAGCCAATTCAAACTCTCCTGTCTAGCCCTGGGATTCTTACTGCTGAATCCCATCTCTTTGATGCCGCGTTCAACTTCGTTCGGTGTGGTTCTCCAGAGATCAAGCAACGCGGTCAATGCTATCGACCGGTTTCGGTCCTTCTGGTCTCCAAGCTTTTCTATGAGGAGAGGTAGAATATGATGTACTTGTGACCTTATACGTGTTTGGTCTTGAAGAGTTACCCTTTTAATCAAGTGGCCTAGGCACGACAGGGCGTGCAGAGAAAGTGTGTTATTAGGGGAGGAAATCCCGATGCGACAAGCCTCGAACAGCAGATTAATTGCCTCGACCTGAGTAACGTTAATCAGCTACAACCGTCGCGGAATCCAGCAAGTAGTTGGTGAACAAACCTGAACAAAATAGTGCTTCACCTGCGCCTTGACGCTCGAAAACTCGGCAATCTTCTGATCAACGTCTATACCAGCAGACAATCAGCAACCGGAATCACGCAAATCAAGCCTTAACGGGGGAGACCCTACCATGGCCCCGCAGCACCACCAACAGGTGTTCCGGAACGGTTGCTTCCACAGACATGGTGCTCAAAAAGTTGTTTGTGGAATGATAATGAGATGAACAAATCAATAGGAGGATGCGGAGGATGGAGGGTGGAGGAGCGACCCTTATACGATGATTTGGCCCGTGCTGGGGAAATCCCAACGGGTTTATATTTTAATCCACTCCCGCTAGTCAAGCAAGGAGTCCGTCGACGGGGTATCGAGGAGGTGGGACAAATTTTCCCTCCCTCGTGCAACGGAACGATAACGGACAAGAGTTGTAGGGTCAGGTTGATGCCTGCAGGAGAGGAATAGTGGGAGGTGGTAGAGGAGGGGGATGTGATCTAAGGTAAGGAAACGAGCAACGTTCGCAAGATAGAGGATGAAACTTCTACACGAGAGGAGAGGGTGAAAATTGTAGGGAGCCAGTCAGAAGTGGGAGAGCGGAAGGAGAGGGATGGAGAGGAGACTTGTTTCTGTATTTGGGAGGGTTTTCCCTTTTCTTTCTTTCCTTTTCCCGGTTGTGAGGAGGTAGAGGAGAGCCGGAAGAGAGGGCCTTTGCGGGTCAAAACAAACAACAACAGAAAGGAAAAGAATGGCAACGAGCCCGTCCCTGGCCATCCTTACCATTCATTCCGTCACAGCACAGGAGAGAACGGTTTGGGTCACATTTGGGTGGGAGGGATTTACCGGTATCCCTGTCTACGCCACAGCACTCCGATCCCTACGATAACAATAATCAATCGAGCACCAGCAGCAGCATCACGGTAGTTATCACCTGTATTCTTATTTCAACCCGTATGCTACAAGAGCTGAAATCGACAGAGTTCGAAACCCTCCCTCCCTACTTCCTTCCTTCCTCCCTTCTCTCGACCCTTTTGTAGAGTATCATACTCGAGCACAATCAGAGGCCCTGTCATCCAAGATAAGTTAGGGATAAGAAATGCGCTGTGGATATCGACAATCATCACTGGCTAGGAAAAAAAAACCCCCAAACCAATATGCGTGCTGACGTCGGGCTTCACTTTGTGAGACTCCGTCGCCCTCTCCCGTGGATGGCT
The DNA here is from genome assembly GCA_003182015.1 of Tuber magnatum. Taxonomy (NCBI): domain Eukaryota; kingdom Fungi; phylum Ascomycota; class Pezizomycetes; order Pezizales; family Tuberaceae; genus Tuber; species Tuber magnatum. Next base: position 95,164 of record PYWC01000070.1, on the reverse strand, counting down.
AAAACCGGCCCTACCGCACTCGCACACTGCGGACAAGCAAATCAAGAGCTAGAACAAACAATCCTATCAAAAAACATCAAACCTGTCTGGCACAGATACCAATGCGCATAAACCATACCGGCATCGTGATACTTGTATTGATACCGGTATCGCACCACCGGTAGTTTCAAAATAGAAATAATACGATAGGGAGTTGGTATTCGTTCCCAGAGTTATTAATCTCCATCCTTAGGGGCTGATATAACCGCCATAAATATCAATTGCTATTATTACACATTAAGAATTATTCCAGCTACCCTATAGAGCTTCTACCCATGAACGCAAAAACGGATTCCAAACCGCCCACCATGCCCCACCTAGCCCGCAGCTCCACCCTCAAAATACTTCAAAATCTTCTCCCACAGCATCATCAACATCACGTAGCCATACAGTCCGAGCGACATAGCAAGCGCCAAGTATCCCCAGTGCGGGCCGATCGCGATATCAAACAACAGTTTTCCGACATTCAGTCTCCTCTTCTCCCCGTCGAGACCGGTAAGGTACGCAACTCCTCCGCTCCCATCGACCTCTTCCCAGATCATCGCCCCGCTCTGGCTCCGCTTGCTCCTCCACTCTTTCCACCAGCACCATACGCCCGCTGGGAAATCATCAGCCGGATTCCTGGCGTAGTAGTCCTTGGCGTCGATCTTGCGGCCATTGCCGTAAACAGCATGGACCTTCTTGTCCACCATATCGAAGAGCCATAATTGGTCGCTTGTTGTCGCCGCGACATACCTTCCATCCCCGCTCATTGTTAGGGCGGAATATTGGCGGGGAAGGGATGATATTAGGTCGTCCAGCTTTGTGCTATCCGATGCCAGAGGATCGGGAATGGTATATATAGGTTCGTGTCTATCCGAAGTGTAATTCCAGACCAATAGGCCCCCTCCAGCTCCTCCGGATACAATATACGTGTCGGTCAGGAGAAATTCGTGTGAAAGAGCGGTGGTAAAGGCGGCCCGGAGGCTGCCAGATAGTATGGATGAAGACTTTGTGCTAAACTTCATGCGCTTCACCGTTCCACCGGTTTCTAAGTCTAGAATGTAGAAATCTGTGCCGACCAGCTTTCCGAGGTTTGCCGTCGGGTGCTGTGTGACCAGACAAACTAGATGAGTTCTGCGTCGCGGGATACCCATTAGTTACAGTGCCCGAATTGGGGGGGGTACGGCTATCAGAGTCAAAGTTCAAGACAAACCTAGTTATATGAAAGTTCTTCAGGTGAGGGAAGCTCGTATATCTATTCATTTCCTGGGGCCATCGAATGCTAAGGTCAAACTCCCAGACGATCCTTGAGCTCGCCAGCGTCCTAGCTTTCCACCTACTGCGTCCTTCCTGCCCTCTGAAAGACTCCACGCAAACCAGATTACTAGGAATATGCGGTGTTTTGCTATCACTATCAGGATGAGCATAGGTAACCGCGACAAGTATCTCCCCATTCGCAACCACGCGATCAGGCTTTCTCTTTCCCAAGTTCCAAGAATGCGATAGCGCCGCGGTAGATGCGTCCACCGCGCGAACTCTATACTCCCCGCCCTTTTCCTCAAACACAAACCCCGCTTGGACCGGAAACGGCGTGACACACCCCGCGAGTAACGGGAGCGGCGACGCAACCCACCCATGCGACCTGTTGTTCCCCAAAACCACTTCCCTCGGTTTACCCATCACGGGATCCAGCACGCAGGTAACCTTTGACCCACCCGGCGGCGAGTACGTCAACCCCGAGATAATACCGGCGCTAGGGCCGCCCGGGGGCTTGACCTGAAATATCGCGCAGCCATCATCCCTAACACACGCCGGCTTTGTGGCGTACGAGTTCTCCCGCTTGGCTCCCTCCCCCGCGACGAATACCTCCACAACCCTCCGTCCGAACCAATCCCCCCTCTTATCCACCGGTGGAAGTTGTTTCGCCGCTCTCCGCTGCTTGGGGATCACTGGGATTTTCGCCGGAAACGGGCGACCCCAGGCCAGGTTTAGCTTGACCACGTTTCGCCAGAGCCGCTTCTGCAGCGTGGAACTCCCGGGGTACAGGACGTGGTCCAAACGAAGGGATTCCGGGATTCCCAGTGCTAGCGCGGGTTCGCGCCAGAGGAGATCGTTTTCCGTGCAGAAGACAGTGTGGTGAAGGGCGCTGCAGGTGAGCGCGACATTTAGGAGAGTTTTGTGGGGCGGTGATGCGGAGGATGCGGAGAACTTGAGGATGTTGACCAGGATTTCGGTTGGGAGGTTCAGGAGATTAAGTTGTGTGTTGTCCATCGCTAGCCATTTATCTCTCTCTCTCTCTCTCTTTCCCTCTTAGCGTTGGCCGGTGATGCTACGGTAGACATGAGAGGGGGCGGGGGAGGGAAGTACGATAAAGTACCGTACAGTACCGGTTGGTAGAGAGGGCGTGATTGACTACAGGAACTCGGGTGTCTTGTACCTACGCTATCATACCAGATTCCTCCAACATGAATGATCTGGCCCATTCGTCCCACTCACCCACAGGGATTCGCCAAGAGAACTTAAGCTCGGGGTTGCTTGTCAGGAAATGACCTATGGGGTTGTTCAATGTTTTGTTTTGCGAAAAGGCAAGCTGTGCTATCAAAAGTACCTGAAACAGTGGCGCCTATTTTCCCTCCTTTGGCGTTAGACTAACGAAGATTGGCACAAGTACTGCACTAGTACTAGTACAGTACCGTATTAACTCGTCAAATTGATTATCTCCGGACAGGGATAGTATCTCCGGTGGCAGTCTTGGCTGGCCCTTTCCGGGCGATCATTCATGGGTTAAGAATGTCATATGGTACCTTTACTAGAACAATAGAATGAAAGAAATATCTAACTAAGAACATGTCTCTCCAGCTGCCAGAAATTCAATATCCTCATGATTATCGTGACCTTCTTCAACATCAGCAAAAGGATCCTGGTTGTCCAGCTCCCGCCAGTTCTCTATTTCCAACCCAGTAAAACCTTTAATATCAAGCTCACTATCACATGAGCCATCTGGTGGAAGTGACAAACCCACTTTGCGGAATGCTTGTGAAATAATTTCAGACTTTTCTGTATGAAATTTGTAAAAAGCATCTCCCACACACCAAGTAGTAAGAATTCTTCTTTGTCTTACACTCCATTTTTCTATCTCCTCCGCCTCTTCACAGTCAAGAATAGCTTAATCTGTAGGATCCCTTATAATTTCTTTTAAGGGTTTGTTGATAGAAACATCAAGAGGTTGAACCAAGCTGGTACAACCTCCAGGAATAAGGGACGGGAGGATCTGGTTCTGACGAAGTGCAGCGAGTACTGCAGGTGTTTTGTGGGAGCCTATCAGGTCGAGAGCGAAGAGGCTAGGGCAGCCTTCAAGGGCGGGGGCGAGGTGGTCTGCAATGTAACGTAAAAAAAGCCCTTCGTTTATTTTTTTTATTTTTTTTTTAACTCATATGTCTATTTGATTATGGCTCAACAACGTACATGCAGCTCACGCTATGGCATTCAAAAGCCTTAATTTCACGTCCTCCGCGCCCCAGGGGAAAAAATCGCCCCAAGTCCCTCTGGTCTGGGAC
>PYWC01000070.1:35717-91073 GCA_003182015.1 Tuber magnatum | reverse complement strand
GGGGTAAACACTACCACACCCTCATGATCCTCCTCTCTTGCCCAACTTTGGGGCTTCATAGGCTTGGGGTAAGCAGGAAAAATTTTATTATTTGGTTTTAAATAAAATACAAGTCCCTCCTGGTTTTTGGTCCTTGGTGCCTCTGCTGGGTGTTGGACTTTAAACATGCCTTCTTCCCCCATTGTAGTGGCCTCTCACTTAACCACTCAGGGATGAACTACTCTCGTTCCTCCAAGCCTGTTGGCAATTTTGGCACGGTTGGATCTTGGACATATCGATGGCTGGTATATCTGGCAACATGTGGTCGGTATAGCTGTAATGGGCAAGGACCGTGCACGACGCTGGGCAGACAATCCAAGGCACACCACGGGAGACTAGGCGAGGTGCGGGGACAGGTGTACAAACAAACAGGTTTGCACCGTGGTTCAAGGTAGCGGGGATGGGGGTTCAGGGGTTCAGGGTCAGGGTTCACGGGTTGAGGTTAGGCAAAAGTCAAGAGAGAATTGTAAATCCTAAGTACAGTTGTAGGTAGGAAAATATCAGGTTGCGTAGCACCCCCCAGAGGGGGGGGTGCGAGACCCGTAATTGTGGTGATAGTTCTCTGGTGTTGAGTCGTTCCCGATTAGGAAATCTTTTTCAGTGACCGGAGTTGTAACGGAGACGGAGCGTGAAGCCCTTTGTTCATGTAGGCTCAGGGGGTGAATTCTACTAAAACTCCAGGATGATAGTGATCGAACTGGTCGCTGAGCCTACTCCCGATCCCATGAAAGATTACCATAGGTGGGATTCTAGGAACTGCATCGGCAAACACACAAAGAACGAGGCTGGCTTGCCGTTTATCCCAGCCTGAGCGTGTTGATTTTGCCCATACTGTCTTAGAACTGGCTGGTTCATAGGTTCTGCCTTCTAGGTATTCGAAGGGAATGGGGGTTTCGTCCAAATTGCATATATTCCTGAGTTCGAACCGGCTAACAGAAAGATTAAGGGTTATTACAATTGGCCAATGGGTGAGTGGGCTTCGTTCTGGCTGCGAATTCCTCCGATTGAATCTTAACCATGATAATATCAGGTTTTGATATTCGTTTGGCACTCCCGGGGCCTCTTTGGTTATTTTTCGTAAACTAATACGATAGCGGGATAAGAATCCAGCAAACCATCCATTGCTGAAGCGGAAAACTTTACTTCCTTCTGTATTCCTTTCGTCTACCGTCTCCCCAACACCAGCAAACGAACCCCCACTCTCTCCCGTGAGGTACGATTGCCGAAATAAAAACAACGAGCTGTTCCGAAACCAGCTTCGACGAATAGTTTGGCCCCTCTCACTCCGCTCAAGAAATAGGTGATATAGCTAGGATTCGAGCTCTGGCCAATGCATCACATCTACCTCTGGCCCCAATTCCAATCGCGCCTTCCACCCATTCCCAAAAGACTCTATCTTCTCCTGTCTTAATACCCAATTACTTATTGTTGGCTGGGGTACCTGAAAGACCTTGGAAGCTTCTCTCTGGGTGGGAGATCGGTATGGGCATAGGTTATCCCCAGTAGGTATTTGATGATGGCCGAGAAAAACAAGAACTCGTATTTGCTGATGATGACTCCAGGCTATCTTGGGCCAGACAATTGGTTTTATATCAACCTCTCGAAGCGTTCTTTGGGCGATTGGTTTTGCCTTCGGGCCTCCACGGATCTTTTTTACTGTATTTCGAATTGTATTTGGTGTCATTGGGCTTCTTCAGGCTTGAAGATTCACTTAGGATCTTGATTGTAGTACTTCAAACTACATGAGAAGCTTTCTTTCTCTCTACAGGTATTTCTATTCTCTCATTCCGCTCTTGGGCCCTCAATTGAGTTCTAAATTGACTACTTGTCCTAGGCAAGAAGCATCTGGGGGGCCTTGATTTTAAACTACTATATGACAGAAAATCAGTGTGTATCACAGACTCACAACTCGTATTTCATGATACTTCTTTCCTATGACATCTTCTCTAGGGTTCAGATTACTCTTCAACAACTTTAGTATTTACTGTGACTCTTCATGACTCCAGCAACGGCTCATCGGACAAAATTCTTCTCATAATTACTTAACTCGAACTTTCAATCTTATATACACATTGCTTTTTCTTCCCCTGAGTCATCAACAATCACTCATGCACGGGCCAGCCAAGCCTCCCACTGGAGATACTATCCCTGTCCGGAGATAATCAATTTGACGAGTTAATACGGTACTCGTACAGTGTTACTACTCGCAGAGTACAGTATGGTACAAGTACGAGTACAAGTACAAGTACCGGTAACTGTATTACTGTTCAAGCTTCCTCTCCTCTACTTTCTGGACCTCTATTTTCGTCCTCCTATTTAGGCAGGTGGAGATGGGGGTAAACACTACCACACCCTCATGATCCTCCTCTCTTGCCCAACTTTGGGGCTTCATAGGCTTGGGGTAAGCAGGAAAAATTTTATTATTTGGTTTTAAATAAAATACAAGTCCCTCCTGGTTTTTGGTCCTTGGTGCCTCTGCTGGGTGTTGGACTTTAAACATGCCTTCTTCCCCCATTGTAGTGGCCTCTCACTTAACCACTCAGGGATGAACTACTCTCGTTCCTCCAAGCCTGTTGGCAATTTTGGCACGGTTGGATCTTGGACATATCGATGGCTGGTATATCTGGCAACATGTGGTCGGTATAGCTGTAATGGGCAAGGACCGTGCACGACGCTGGGCAGACAATCCAAGGCACACCACGGGAGACTAGGCGAGGTGCGGGGACAGGTGTACAAACAAACAGGTTTGCACCGTGGTTCAAGGTAGCGGGGATGGGGGTTCAGGGGTTCAGGGTCAGGGTTCACGGGTTGAGGTTAGGCAAAAGTCAAGAGAGAATTGTAAATCCTAAGTACAGTTGTAGGTAGGAAAATATCAGGTTGCGTAAGGAAAGTAAAATAAGGGGGGCACACCCTTCTTATATAGGCAAAGGAGATCCTTTTGATCACTAATCCCGTTACCCTAAATCCCTTCCCATGCACAGCCGCGATCTTGCGTAAGGTTCTACCAGGTTCCTTTATGTGGACCAACTTGTCATGATTTGGCTAGAGGAGCGCTAGCCAAGTGACTGCAGCAAGGAAGAGGTTTTACGCATGACGTCATTTAGACGTCATGCAGTTAAGTTATTCTCTCACGCACATGACCTCATCAGCAGGTCATGGGGCTCGTTTATGTTTAAATTGTTTTTATGCACATGACCTCATTGGCAGGTCATGGGGCTCGTTTATGTTTGTTTGAATTTTGCACATGACGTACGGTTGACGTCGTGGGGAGAGTCTTGACTGGCCAGTAAGGCTTACCGGCAAGGCAGACTTGTTTATGTTTCACATATGACCTCATTAGTAGGTCATGTCGTTTGTTTATGCATTTGATTTATATTGTGTTTGATTTATGTTTTCGCATATGATGTCACTTAGAGGTCATGGCATGTTTTATGTTTGCGCACATTACTCGTTTGTGTCAGGCTATGGATTTCACACCTGACCTCGGTGGAGGATCAGGGCTCAGTTAGGATTGCGGGAAGAGGCCTATATAAAGGCCGGGTGTTCACAGATGGGTTAGCTCTTCACGCAACCATCTACTATCATTTCCTATCTACTACTGTATGATCTTTACGAATACAAACACTTTACTCTTCAAACCTATCCACTGGGCGGATCCCCCTAGAGTCAAGAACCTATCCGCTACGCACATAGGATTAACTAACTAAAGCCCGACACTCTCGGTGGTGGTGAGAAACCGATTCTTAGCGAGAACGCCAAGATCGGGCCTAGAGACTCGCAGAGCTCTAGAACACAGCACAGCGCAGTTCGGAATGCTAAAGAAGGTCATTGCCTGTCACGAGTAACATGAGCAGTGGGAAATAGTAACATTTGGTTGCACCTCCTACAACACCTAACAACAGCAGGACGGCAACTCCAAGGAACGCGGAGTTCCCTCAAGATAAGGAAGAAGATATCGCTCTCACAGACAACACCCGTGACCTAGGATGAGCACAGGATGCCTTTGGCGAAGCACCAGGACAACCCTCACAAGCAGCAAGTCCATTTATACCAGAACAGACCTCAACCCTAGGGAGTTCCCCCGAAGGAACAGCACGACCAAGAAGGATGGTAGCAGCAACACTGGCACTCCCGGCAGGGCCTATAATGCAAGCCCTTATGATGAGAGAGAACCAAATGACGATGTTTCTGGGTGCAAGCAACGCTCACCCAGAATCAAGGCCAAAAGCAAGAGAACTGGACCTCTACAAGGGAGACTGCAAGAAGCGAAGACAGTTCCTGAGCGGGTTGGAACAGTACTGCAAGGTCAAAGGACATGGGGTCAGAAGGGATATGATCAAGTTGGACTACGCCGAGTCCCTCTGGAGAGAAGCAGCTGGGCAATGGATGATGCCCTACATGGAAGGAAAGCGAGAATAAGCAGGGGCCTTGTGGGAGGAGTTCAAGGAAACCCTCCACACCCAGTTGGGAGACAGAAACACCAAAGCGATGGCCAGGGTCAAAGTGGAAAAGATGAGGCAAGCAAAGGATAGCTTTTCCGACTACTGGCATGAATTCCACATGATATCGGTTGAAGCTGAACACGATGACGACACGGAGTACCGCCACCTGCTGTGCGGCACCAATGAAAAGCCATAAGAAGCCTGGATAAGCTCAGACCAGGTCGTTCTAACGGCTGAAAGCTTCGCGGTATGGGCCGTCGACAAGGAGGACAGGATCAATGTAGTCCGGGATGCCCAAAACAGGACGAAGGGGATAGCCCATACAACCCCGCTGTACAACAACAATGGTACTCACTGATCAAACAGCACGCTGTGACCGGCACCACCTGGGGACCCTATAGACCTGGGGGCGTCAGGAAGGAAGAATGGACAGTTTCAAAGACTGTCAGACCAGGAGTACGAGAAGAGGAGAAAGGAAAAGCGTGTGTCTTCGATGCGGACTGAAGGGGCACTTCATCAAGGATTCCCGACGCAAGGAAACACAGGCTCCAAGAAATTGTAACGGGGGCACCCCTAGGAAGATGGATCCCAAGGTTGCGACCGCACCAAACAACTTCAAACTTATCGCCAAAAGTTCACACAAATGTAAGAGTAAAGTAGACGGTAAAACTTAATATCGTTAAGCCTGACGCTTCACTCAATTAAGGTCTCGAGAGGATTGATTGTTGGAGTAGGAGAGTTCTCGCATAGACTTTCAGGTAGTTTTATCTTATGCCAGAAACTCCCCCATCAGTTTACTCCAACCATTCGAGCACACCCTTCTCCGCTAAGGGCGGTCCGACACGTCTCCTGACACCCCCTTCGGGCATGTATGTGTCGACCCGCTCTAGTCGGCGTTCACCATATGTGCATATCGTTTCTGCGGCGCATTTCCATTCTGCCCGCCGGAGTGAAAACTTCTGCGCATCGGTGACTTGCCAGTGGCTAACTGTCAAGACACCTTGCTGAACTAGACTATCTATGACACCCTTCCCATGCGCGTTGATTTCTTCTTGACGCCGGAAGCTACCGTGAGCGGTTTATCTATCTACTATTTACGAGTCTCGGGCTTCCGGTGTCTTCCGCAGGGTACGGTGGTCCAGGAGTGATCCAATGGGCGCTACCCACGACCACTACCTCGGATACACCTTACCTGCGGTAGGAATCATGCTTTTAGTGTCTCTGCACTTCCCTCTCAGAGCCTATGGCGTTGGGGACATCCTTGGGCGTGGTAGGTGCAAAACGTTCCCAGTCGTCCCGGCACCACCCGGGACTACCTTCGGGACCCCCACGGTTAACTCCCGTTAACTCCGTCAGTTTTGGTCCGTTTTACTCCGAACAACTTGGAGGAGGTACTCCACCTTCCACCCTATGCCCCCTTATATATCCTGCGAACAGCTTACGGTCGACCGGACGGCAGCAACGTATACGGTGTTGCAAGCGGGTCTCCAAAGATCCTCCTTTGCTAGACTGCACACAACTACACAACCGTTTGCCCATGACGTCCGGGCCTCAAGGCGGGGCCGGAGGGGCATGATAGGAATAATGTCTTCAATTTACAGCTTCTTCGTAGCTGCGTAGCTCGCCCAATAGCATCTCCCGGAACCCCAGATTCCAGTATTATGCATGGCTTCGTGTGACAAACATTCCAGTCATTTTTCCCAAACTCCCCGAGGGACTTCGTATTGGCAGGTAGGGTAACTCAGGTCCTTGAACAGGGTAATCCAAGCCTCAAGGCAGGGTAACCCTGTTCTGTGGGTAGGGTAATCTTGTCCGGTGGACAAGTGGATTTTCTCCTGTTACCCTATCTATCCCTCTTCCGGGGATAGACACACTCGGCCTTTCTCTAGTTACCCAGCCTAGCTGTGTATTGGCCCTTCATAGGTCCCTAAGTACGCTGACACCAACCTTGGGCGTAGCCATGTACCTAAATACTTGTGTCCACTAAGTCTGCTCATCTCGGAGCCCGGGCCATCGGGTCTCCGTAGGTCAAGTACTCACTTGCCTGCCGGTTCCTACCAGTTCGCCTCCGAGCTACCTGTATGGGTGTAGGTTCCGGCTGCCATAGCTCACGTATGCTGGGTCGTTACAGAAATGGAGGGAACTGGGAGCATGGAAGGCCAGGAGACTGTAAAGGAACAAAGTGACCAGCAAAGAGTGGTCCGCGTGAGGAGGAAGGAGGCAAACCCACTGGCATTGCACATATATCAACAGCGAAAAACAAGGCACGCGCAGCAACTAAAAAAGACAACGAGACAATGATCAATAGTATAAATGGTTACGACAATGACAGCGAACACCTTATGATTAAGATACAACTATGCACAATAGGCAAGGATACGGAAACGAATGCGATGCTTGACTCAGGAGCAACCCGGGATTTCATCAACAGAGATTTCTGCGAAACCCACGGAATACCCCTTAAGAAGATAAAGAAACGAAGAGATATATACGTGGACAATGGGGAGAAGAGCAAAGCAAGACCAATTACCTATACGGCGCAGGCCGTGATGGTGATCTGGTCACATCAAGAAGCCATGTTATTCCAAGTAGCGTACTTGCGGAAACACAGTGCCATGCTAGAATGCTCTAGCTAAAATGACACAATTCTAACATCGACTAGGAAAAGGGCCAAATCAACTTCAACGACGAACGATACACACGGTTGTGCCAGGAAACTTCCCTAATGATCGAAATGATCCCGGAAGAACAAGCAAGAAGAGAAAACGCGTGGACACAAATCCTCCTTATGACCACCAAACATGAAGAAACCATCACCATAAATGAAGGTATATGGGTACAAGTATTACACCCAAATGCCAGAAAGGCAACACGAGGATCCAAGAAAGCAGCCGGACACGACCTGTATAATACAGAAGGCACCATGGTCCCTGCAAGAGGACAAACAATGATCCCAGCGGGAATTGCGGTAGGACTACGTGATGGCACCTATGCAGGAATCGCTCCACGCAGTGGTATGGCTGTCCGACATGGGATTACCACAGGTGCTGGAGTGATCAATACAGATTATAGGGGCGTGGTGCAAGTCGGACTAATAAACCTGAAGGATGCTGACTATACAATCCAAAAGGGGGATTGCATAGCCCAGATGATTACTGAGAATACCGATACCAGGGAGCTCCGCGAAGTCCAAGACCTGGACATGACCAAAAGAGGTGAGGAAGGATTTGGAAGCACCGGACGAGAAACACCTAAGGACAACACCCCTACCGAAACAACAGAAGTGAAAACCCGGAGCATATCTTTCATATCCGCAAAGGCCTTCAGTCAACTCTACCGGAGAGGGAAACAGACAGGGATCCTCAAATAGGACGCAGAAGAAGACGGGCATAGGATCACAGAAGCGTCAACGCTTAGCACACCACTAGTGGTAAGGGAAGAAGCCAAGAAGAAGAGAATAACCCTGAGGCAACTGGTCGCGAAAGAATATCACAATTATCTTAACATATTCGAAGAAAACGAAAGGATGGAGCTTTCCACATACAAGAGTGAAGACCACCAGATGAAGCTGGAGGAAGGAAAGGCAGTGCCCTTCATGACACTCTACCCATTAAGGGAAAAGGAATTGAAGGCACTGCAAGAATACTTCTAACAGAGCCTGGCCAGGCACGGGATCAGACCATCGTTCTCCGCGGTAGGGGCACCCATCCTATTAGTCATGAAGAAAGATGGGAAAGTGAAACTTTCCATTGATTGCAGGGGACTGAACGCAGTATCATAAAGGGAGAGATACCCTCTACTATTGATCGACGAAGCATTGGACAGGCTAGGACAGTTCAAACAATATGAGAAGTTGGATATCAAGGAGGTATAGGACAACATATGGATAGCCGAAGAAGACAGGTGAAAGATGCCTTTCAGGATGAGATACGAGCCATTTCAATATTTGGTCATGCCCTTTGGGTTATGCAATGCACCAGCCACATTCCAACCATGGATCAACTCCAAGTTGAGCAAGTGCCTGGAGAGTTGTTGTAACGAGGGTTCCCCTAGGAAGATGGATCCTAAGAGTGCGACCGCACCGAACAACTTCAAACTTATCGCCAAATGGTCACACAAGGTAAGAGTAAAGTGAATGGTAAAACTTAATATCGTTAAGCCTGATGCTTCACTCAATTAAGGTCTCGCGAGGATTGATTGTTGGAGTAGGAGAGTTCTGGCATAGACTTTCAGGTAGATTTTATCTTATGCCAGAAACTCCCCCATCAGTTTACTCCAACCATTCGAGAGCACCCTTCTCCGCTAAGGGTGATCCAACATGTCTCTTAGTACCCCCTTCAGGCATGCATGTGTGGACAAACTCTAGGCGGTGTTCACCCTATGCATTTATCATTTCTGTGGTGCATTCCCATTTTCCCCGATGGAGTGGAAACTTCTTCGCATTGGTGTCTTACCAGTGGCTAACAGTCAAGACAACTGATGAACTGGACTATCTATTACACCCTTCCCATATGCATTGATCGCTACTTGGCTCTGGAAGCTACCGTGAGCGGTTTATCTATCCACTATTTATAGGTTGTGGGCTTCCGGTGTCTTCTGCAGGATACGGTAGTCCGGCAGTGATCCAATGTGCACTACCTATTACCACTACCTCGGATCTACCTTACCTAGGGTAGGAATCCTGCTTTTAGTGTCTCCGCACTTCCCTTGCATAACCTATGGGGTTGGGGACACTTGCGGGCTTGGTAGGTCTAAAACTCTCCCAGTTGCCCTGGCACCACACAGGACTACCTTCGGGACATCCCACGGTGAACACCTATTAACTGCGTCAGTTTTGGTCTGTTTTATGCCAAATAACTTGGAGGAGGTACTCAACCTTCCACCCTATGCCACCTTGTATATCCTGTGAACAGCCTATGTTCGACCGGATGGCAGCGACGTATACTGTGTTGCAAGCAGGTCTCCCAGGATTCCTCTTTGCTAGACTGCGCACAACTACACAACCGTTTGACCATGATGTCTGGGCCTCAAGGCCGGGCCGGAGCGGTATGATAGAAATCATGTCTCCAATTTGCAGCTTCTTTAGAGCTGCGTAGCTCGCCGAATAGCATCTCCTAGAACCCCAGATACTAGTATTATGCATGGCTTCGCGTGACAAACATTCTGGTCATTTTTCCCAAACTCCTGGACGGACTTCGTATTCAAAGGTAGGGTAACTCAGGACTTTGGACAGGGTAACCCAAGCCTCATGGCAGGGTAACCTGAGCCTGAGGGTTGGGTAAGCTTGTCCGGTGGACCAGATGACTTTTCCCTGTTACGCAGTCTACTCCGTCACCGGAGACAATCACTTCTGACCTCTCTCCAGTTACCTGGCCTAACCGAGTAACTGCCCCTTCAGAGGTCTCTAAGTATGCTGACACCACTGCCGGGTGTGCCCAGGTACCTAAGTATCAGGCTAGCTAATTCTGTTCATCTCAGAGCCCGGGCCATCGGGTCTCCATAGGTCAAGTACTAACTTGCCTGCCGGTTCTTACCAGTTCGACTCCGGGCTACCTGTATGGGTGTAGGTTCTGGCTGCCATGGCCCATGTATACTGGGTTGTTACATCACTCCCCTCTTCTCTACAGTCCATCTCAAACTGTTAGCATCGTCTCTTATTTCCACAACTGGCTTGCACCAAGACCCGATGGTCCCGGGGCTTGGACGGATATCTTTGGTGGAAATCCAAGATAGCCTGTAAGCCTGTCCATTCTGGCATCTCATAGGGCTCCCATGAATTCTCCTCAGCCCCGTAGTCTCCTCGCGAAACCAGGTACTCCACCAAAGGCGACGCAATCTTCACCTTTGCACCACTGTACAATTGACTGTCCACAACAGCTTTGATAATGCAACTTGGCTCATTGTCCACAAGATCCGGGTTAGGACCTCCTTGACCCTCCCAGATCCATGATCCTCGTGATATGGTTTGAGCAACATGACATGGAAAACTGGGTGGATGCTCCATCTGGCAGGCAGCTGGAGTTCATATCCTTGGGTACCCACCCGACTTTGATCTCAAAAGGGCCAAACATGGGGTGGTCCAGCTTCTCTATCAGACGTTTTGTGCGGATGTTCTTTCGCTTTAATGTCACACAGTCCACTTTCCTTGCCCTCCCAGCAGCCATTTCCTCCCAGGCAACATATTCCGGTGATAGTAACGCTTTCTGGTCATGCCATTTTCGTTGCCTTTCCTGTGCCCTTTGAAGCCTTTCTCGAATCTCTTGCCAGGTTCCTTCCCATTCCTTAACCAAGAGCTCACAGCCAGGGTGTATTCCTTCATTATCAGACACCACACCTGACCAGTTTGTCTATGGGTGGAACCCGTAATTGATCTCCAACGGTGACAACCTGGTGGATTCTAACGTGGAGGTGTTGTACACATACTTGGCGAAGGGTAGTAGGGAAACCCAATCATCCTGTTGGCAGGCACAGTAACTACCCAAGTACGGCTCCTGTGTCTGATTGACCCTCTCAGTTTGCTTATCACTCTCAGGGTGGAATACAGGGGAGACGCTTAGTTTTACTTGCAACAAGTGCATCAGACTCATCCAGAACTGGGTTGTGAATTAGCTATCTTGCCTGCAGATGATTGACTCTGGGAGTCTATGATGGTGCTAAACTTCATTCCAGAATATCACAGCAAGCTCCTTGATCGGTACTTCAGTGGTCAGGGGTATGAAATCTGCTATTTTCCCGAATCTGTCCACAATGACCCAGATCTTGGCATATCCTGTGGACTCAGGAAGTGCTACAACGAAGTCTATTGAAATCGCTGTCCACGGTCCCATAGGATCATCAACAGGTTCCAGCAGACTGACCTTCTTGTGCCGGATAGACTTATTCCTTTGGCACGCATCACAAGTCCGCATGCAGTTGGTGATATGCTCATCCATCTTAGGCCAATTGGAGTTAGCCCTAACCCTACCAATAGTCTTGTAGGTCCTGAAGTGTCCTGCGATGCGGGAGTCATGTTCAGCCTCCATGATTGTTTGCTTCAGATTCAGACACTTGAGAACATACTACCTGTTCTTGTACAGGAGTACGCCCTTTTCTGTCGAAAAGTGTCAGTCGACCTCTTTGTCAGCGGCAGCCAGTGCCTGCAGGATTCTTAGGTATTCCGGGTCTTCCTTTGTTGCTACCCGTAGCTGATCCAAAAACTCAGACCGGAGGCAAATTCCTTGGCACACCTGCAACATTTGTGGTCGCAAGATGTCCCGTTCCTGGCTCCCAACCTACTGTCCGCGGCGAAAAAATGACTGTGGCGGAAAATCACTCCCCCTGCCAGGGCGGTAGTCTCTACACCGCGATTAAGCATGTGCCTGCTGATTCAACCGGCCTTCTCGGTAAACTACCTGGAAGTTAAACAGTTGCAGGAACTCAGCCCAGTGGTGTTGGCTTCGGTTGAGGACCTTGGTACTATTAAAGTACTTCAAATTCTTATGATCTTCATTGATCACCAATTGGTCTGCTACCGAGCATAGCAGATGATCCCATTCCTTGAATGCCGCCACGATGGCAGTCATTTCCTTGTTATAGACATCATAATTAATCTCTGCTGGGTGAAACTTCATACTCTGGTAGGCCACTGGACGCCATCTCTCATCTTCACAGAATTGGCATAGAACCGCTCCTAATGCAAAGTCACTAGCGTCGGTTTCCAGCTGGGTTGGCCGTTCAGTGTCAAAATGTGCTAGGATGGGCTTGGACGTAAATGCCCCCTTCAAATGGTTGAAGGCCTGCTCACACACGGGTGTCCATTCCCATCGGACATCCTTCTTTATCAAGTCTCTCAGAGGTTGCGCTATCTTGCTGAAAGCTTCTGTGAACCGAAGATAGAAGTTGGCAAAGCCCATAAAGCTCTGCACGTCGACGACGCATGTCGGAGCTGCCCAATCCCTGATCGTTTGCACCTTTTCCGACAACATGAATATCCCCATATCGGAGATCTTGTATCTGCAGAATTCAACCTCCCATTGGTGAAAACTGGATTTCTTCATGCTTACTCATAGTCTGGCTTTCTGCAATATCTCCATTGCACGTCTCATAATTGTGACATATTCTTGTATAGTGTCGGAGTAGATCAGAATGTCATCCATGTATGTAATGACTCATGAATCCATGAGGTCCCGGAAGACCTCATTTATCATGTTCTGGAAAGTTGCGGGGGTGTCACATAACTGGAACGGCATGACCGTGTATTCATATAGTCCATATCTGCACCGGAAGGCTGTTTTTTGTTCCTCACCTTCTTCCATGCACAGAAGGTAGTAGCTGTTCTTTAAGTCCAACTTAGAGCACACAGCGGCTTTTTCTAGCATGTCTCACAGTTCATTCATCAACGATAAAGGGCACTTACTCTTAACCGTGATTTTGTTCCGCCCTCTGTAATCCATTACCAATTTTAGTGTACCATCTGGTTTTGGCACGAAGAGGAATGGAGCTGCTGCCGAGGAAGTGGATCACCGCAGCGTTCCCATTCACAGCATTCCGTTGAGATATTTCCAGAGTGTCAGAAGCTGCTTTTCCAATGACAGATGAATAGGCCCAAACAAAGGTTGAGTCCCCAGTTGCAACCCGCTTGTGTGGTTATACTGTGAGGGCTCCAGCAGCGCCTCAATCCCTTCTTTTGTCAGGATATCCCCACAGTCCTTATTCTCGCGGAGTAGCTTAACTGTAATGTCGGCACCTTCCTCATCGCCGCATTGAACAATTCCCATCAGGGACACATTACTAGGATCCTCGCCTAGTAACTCCCCATCTGTCATGAACACTAACCGCCCCTGCTCTGCTAGGCGATTAGCCTTGCAGAAATCTGAGCACCAGGTTAGTGATCCAGTCTTCCAATCTATGTCGGGGTTATAGTCCTTCAACCAAGACATAGGTAGCTACAGATCCACCCTAGTGTCGGGCATATCCATGACTTCAAAGCACATCTGATTATGGTGATCATGTATTTTCATCTCCAATAATTTGGTATAGTGCAGCTCGGACCCCAGAATATGACTACCGCTCACGTCGCTTATGGGCACATGCACCTTTCATTGTACACAAGGTGCCTGAATCTGCTTGACCCATCGGCTACCAGGCACCGGCCCAGTAGCTCCACTGTCAAGTAGCAGGAGCGCTTCCGCGCTTACCTGTCTAGCTCCTACCTTCCAGTCTAACTTTACCCACAGATGGATAGACTTGGTAGGACGAGGCAAGTTGTCCCTTTTCTGCCTCTTCGCATGTCTTGGGCACTTGGTTATCCTGGCTTAGTGAATCATTTAGTCTCTTGCCTTGCGACACAAGAGCGGCCACAATGGGTCAGTAAACGTTAAGGCATTGGGATTTGTCTTTATCAATAGCTAGGGTGTTTATTATCACGCCAGCATGATTTTGGGTACTAAACCCTCCACAGGTAAACTTGGAAATAATGCGGTTTATTTGATCAAGGCCTGCCTGAACCAGTTCCGGTTGTACTAAACATGACTATTGTCCCCGCGGTGGGTGGAAGTCCACTGTCAGGCCGGTTCCAAGCGAAGCATCCTGGCTTCCCCAATGTTGAGTGTCTCTTCCAGCAAGACCTCACCCAGCCTCAACCGAAATAATGTCCTATGACTTGCCCATCTATCTAAGGAAATGCTGAAACAAATACGTATAACTAGAACAAAGGAAATAACTAGAAGCCGAACAAAGGAGAGATAGCACAGTCCACCGTGCCCGGCCCGTAACATCTACCTGCCGACACCACCTGGGTGTAGTGAGTATCAGGGTCCTTTATGTAGTCGAGGGGTACTTACCTATCCCTGAAGTCACCTCTGTGGCTCCTGTCCATCCATTCCTCTGGGGTCTATGGGTGCGGGTTAATAAGATTACACCTTGAGCGGAATGGGTTCTCACCCATTCCGAGCCGCCAGTATCAACCTCTATGATCTGAGGTGATGCCTGGCGGACTTCAAGTATCTTTGACGAGGAAGCCGGAGGGGGTGCTTCAAGTCACTTTAGTTGGTTGTCCATTACTGTGGGCTCACTTACTGGGGCTGACCATTGCAACCCAGGCCCCTGTTTGGATGAACTAACGACTGGGGCCGTCGTGGTACACTTTCTCCAGAAGTGAACCGTTTGCCCGTACTTGGTGCCCTGGTTGTGCTTCCTCCGCTGTTCAGTCAAAGTCGACAGGATTTCCTCATGCGCTATTGCATACTCAGAAGTTGCTGGCTTTGCCTGTTTCCCCCCTTTGAAATTAGCAGGTTTGGCAGACCTCTGGTTCTGTCTGCCTGAACCTTTTTCCTTCTTCTTGAACCTGCCAGACGTCGAGGATCTATCCTCCATCTTATCTGTAGGCTAAGAGCGGGGGTGAGGTGGATGACGCGGTCCCTGAACTACTTGTTGTCCTCCAGTGTGTGCCCAAGCTTACGGGGAAGATCAAGGCACTCGTTCAGGTCCGTCAGATGTGGCTTCTTAAGTGCCCCTGCATTCTGTACCACTTGCGTGATGCCTGATCGAACCTGGTCTCGTACTTGCACTGGATCTGTATAGCTAAGCTTCTACATGTAATCAATCATCTTGTCCAGGTACTCATCAATGTGATGTGGCTTCATAACAAGGTCTGGCCACTGGACAAAGGATCGATCTCGCTCGGCCTGGTCTCCGCTGAAACTTCATTCTCGCCATTCTCGGAATCCTTTCCAAGTCCACAAGGGGTTGCTGTCCTTTGCATGAATGCCAGTGCACTGGGCGACTTCCTTGTTAACATGCCCATGCAACCCCACATACCATGCCCGGGCTGAGTCTTCCAGAAGGGGGATCACCAAGTTTACCTTATCCATATAAGTTAACTTGCAATCCGCAAAGTATTCGAATTTGACCTCTACTAAGGTCAAGAAGCTTGCGAGTTCTGTAACTTTGCCCTTGAATGGAGAGATACCACGCCGCCTTTCCGGCTTGTTCTGCTGGTGTCTGGGTAGAGGCCTAGAAGCCGGACCAGTACCCCTCCGGACTTTTGCTAGCCTCTTGGCCCAGCTATCCCACCTGTATTTCTTCGTGTTACTCCAGTCATCCAACCAAGCACCAAGCAAGGGGGTCAAATGTCGGTGAGAATCACTGTCATCATCATTATCCGGGCTGTCATTGTCCGAGTCCCCTGGATCTGCCCCTGCTCCCGCTCTACCACCTCTGGGTGGTGCATTCCTGTCCCAACTACCTCCAGTATTCCCACCTTGGGATTCCCGGCGTCTATCATACCTATCGAACCCTTGCGCCTGGCCATCCTAGTTGCCATCCAGTGGGGGGTTAGCCCCTGATGGTCCTGATGCCAGTGGTGGAACAGGGCATTGCCCACTCTCAGGAGTTGGGTTTGGCACCGCCTGTGTTGTCCGCAGAAATGACTGCAATTCCGGACAACTCAGGGGTTGTATTGGGGGGCTAGCATGCCTCCATGACCCACGATACCCACATGTTGGTCATCCATCTCCTTCCTTTTGCCTTCTTCTGTGCCTCACCGGGGTCCGTGGTCCTTTCCTACACCTATAGGGGTGGTAATGAATCCACCCCATTCGTGTTTCTGCTGACTTACAACCCGACAGACAGAATCCATCTTGGCTGTCTGAATCGCCACTTACGATGGTGGGGAGAGCGGAGGGAAGACTTGGTTTTAAGCGCGCCGCGGCAATGAGCGGTGCTCAAGCAACGGAGCGAGCAGGTGTCCCAGGTCCGGGAATTGGGGTCCCCCCTGATTGAGCCATGGGTGTTCACTCTTCCTGGTGTCTTACCTGTTCAAGGAATCCAGGTGACGCCACGCACAGTGGCCGGAACCCCAGGGTAGCTAATACTGCTGGTGGGAAGGCTGCGGCAAGAAAGGTGTCAGGTGTGGGCTGCGAAACTGACAGAGGTATGGGTCTTAGGGCCGGGATAGGGGGTATACGAGTTGCAACTGACTGTGTTGTGGGCCAAATAATAGAAGCCGGGGTAGGTCGAGGAGTAGGGTCAGGCCTGTCTGGGGCACCAATGCCCTTTGGCCTGGATGTCCTTTTTCTTACTCGACATCCAGCAGTTGGCCCGACTGCAGGGCTGCCCGAACGACTGCTGGCGATTCAGAGGGAGACCGACAGGGAGCCTGTAGATGCTCTTGAAAAGGAGGAGGTATACCTATAGCTGTCACCTTTCAGGCTTTCCAACATCCATATACTGAATGGACTTAGGTACTCCCTCTATTGGTCGTCTCTGACTCTTATGGCCAATTCTATGCCGAAGTTCTCGGGCTTGGTATGGACGAGCAGGAGTGGGGGTGTGGCCTCTAGCATCAGTACATCATTCTCAGCACCAACACTATACCCTGCCTCAAAAGTCTTTTCCAAGGCTGCCATCCGAATCCTCAATGTATGCTAATCCCTTGTCATCCGCAGGTATGCCCCCTGCTGCACTTTTATCTATTCCACCTCTGGTGTAGTGATCTGGGTTCGGAACACCTGCTGCTGTGGGGTGTTCCAGTTCCTCAGTTCCCGCTTCGCTTTCTCAATTGACTTGGATACCTCCCTGACGATATAAGGCTCAACAAACTCATGGGAGAACTCACTAAAGAAAACCCCTGCTGGCAGGGGAGGGGTCATGTTGTGGAGAAGATTAGGGTCTTGGAGAAATGAGAGCGCCGCAGCACAAGAGTCTGTAATCAGAAGATCAAGATACTCAATAGCTAACAGAATAGTCGCGGCTTCCAAGAGCAGCTGGTACCTGGCCCAGTCAATACCGTGAACCTCTGTGAAAAGTGAGGCAGGAAGCGTGTTGGCGGTATTCTCATCATGGTCACTGTCTGAAGCCGAGTTAGATTCCATTCTGGTTCAAACTTCGGTACGAGCCATTGCGCTTTCCACCCGGAGCTACTTGTTCCAGACCAGGTTACTAGTCTTCACGCGAGGTTAGTGCCGAAAATTGGAAACAATTAGTCCGGAGAGGAGTTAAGCGAGGAGCTCGCTAAACGATATACTGTAACGCGGGCTCCCCTAGGAAGATGGATCCCAAGGGTGCAACTGCACCGCAGGACTTCAAACTTATCGCCGAATGGTCACACAATGTTAGAGTAAAGTAAAGCACAAAACTGAATATCGTTAAGCCTGCTCCCTCACTCAATTAAGGTCTCGAGAGGATTGATTGTTGGAGTAGGAGAGTTCTCATATAGACTTTCAGGTAGGTTTTATCTTATGCCAGAAACTACCCCATCAGTTTACTCCAACTATTCGAGTGCATGCTTCTCTGCTAAGGGTGGTCCGACATGTCTCCTGGCACCGCCTTCGGGCGTGCATGTGTCGACACACTCTAGTCGGCATGCTCCTAATGTGGTTATAGTTTCTGCAGTGCATTCCCATTTTGCCTGCCGGAGTGAAACCTTCTTCACATTGGTGTCTTGCCAGTGGCCACCAGTCAAGACAAGTGGTGAACTGGATTATCTGTGATGCCCTTCCCATATGCATTGATCTGTACTTGCCTCTGGAAGCTACCATGAGCGGGATATCCATCTACTGTTTACGAGTCGCAGGCTTCCAGTCTCTTCCACTCGATACGGTAGTCTGGGAGTGATCCAATGGGTGCTACCCATGACCACTACCTTTGATCTACCTTACCTGGGGTAGGAATTATCCTTTTAGTGTCTCTGCACTTCGCTTTCAGGGGCTATGGTATTGGGGACACTTGCGGGCTTGGTAGGTGTAAAACTCTCCCAGTCGCCACGGCACTACCCGCAACTACCTTCGCAACATCCCACGGCTAACACCCGTTAAATCCGTCGTTTTTGGTCTGTTTTACTCCAAATAACTTGGAGGAGGTACTCCACCTTCCACCCTATGCCTCCTTATATATCCGGCAAACCGCCTATGGTCAACCGGACAGTAGTGACATATATAGTGTCGCTAGCTGGTCTCTAACGATTGCTCTTTCCTAGACTGCGCACAACTATAGAACTGTTTGCCCATGATGTCCGGGCCTCAAGGCGGGGCCGGAGGTGTATGATAGAAACAATGTCTCCAATTTACAGCTTCTTCAGACCTGCACAGCTCGCCCAATAGCATCCTCTGGAACCCCAGTTTCTTGTATGTTGTCTTGCTTCCAGTGATAAACATTCCAGTCATTTTTCCCTAACTCGCGGAGGGACTTCGTATTGAAAGGTAGAGTAACTCAGGACTTTGGACAGGGTAACCCAAGTCTCATGGCAGGGTAACCTGAGCCTGAGGGTAGGGTAACCTGTCCGGTGGACAAGATAACTTTTTCCTGTTACCCTGTCTATACCGTTGCCGGAGATAGACGCTTCTGACCTTTCTCCAGTTACCCGGCCTAGCTGAGCAACTGCCTCTTCAGATGTCCCTAAGTACGCTGACACCGCTCCCGGGTGTATCCAGGTACCTAAGTCCCCGACCAGCCAATTCTGTTCATCTTGGAGCGCGGGCCATCGTGTCTCTACAGGTCAAGTACCACGTTGCCTGCCGTTTCCTGCCAGTTCGCCTCATGGCTACCTGTATAGGTGTAGGTTCCGGCTGCCATAGCTCAGGTATACTGGGTCATTACATATGTTGTATGGTCTACCTAGACGATATCCTCATCTATTCGGACACCATGGAACAACACCACCGCAATATACTGAATATTCTGCAGGCATTGAGAGCAGCCAAGGTCACGCTAATGCCTCCGAAATGCGACTTCCATACCAATGAAGTGGAATACCCAGGATTTATTGTCAACCCTCAAGGAGTATGCACCGATCCAGTCAAAACATCGGCTATTGACCACTGGAAAGCACCCAAGAGTGTGAAAGGAGTGTAAAGCTTTGTGGGCTTTTGCAACTTTTACAGCAGATTTATCGAAGGGTTTAGAAGGATAGCTAAAACCCTCTACGACATGACCAGAAAAGGGATCAAAGGCAAATTGGGTGAGAAAGAACCAAGAGCATTTGGCGATATGAGAAAGAGACTTCCTAAGACACCAATATTACCACACTTTGACCGCATATTACCTATCATGATTGAGATAGATGCATCCAACTACATATGCTCTGGTCTCCTCTCCTGGCAGGGAGCAGTCGGATTACGGAGACCCCTCGCATTTTGACCGAAAACAAATTTACAGTCAGAGCAAAACCATGAGATTCACGACAAGGAACTATTAGCCATTGTTCGCGCAGTTAAAGACTGTAGCAAGTACATGCTATGAAGGCAACATGTAATCCGGATCATCATGGACCACAAGAACCCACCAGCGTTCACTACCACCAACGAACCCAATTGACCACATATCAGATGGAGCGAGACATTAAGCCAATACTGTCTCCAAATGGAATACCAGCGAGGAAAAGAAGCAGGAAAGCCACACGCATTGACTTGAAGGACGCAAGATTTCCTGACAAGGAAGAAATATGGTCGAAAAGGCAATGGACACTCCTCCCCAAGGAGAAGTATTTCGCCAAAGAAGACGATGAAGATAGAGGGTATGAAACCCTGATTGAAATTACCACTGCCAGAAGCAACGATGATCGATACGGAGAATAGATCAAAAGAAGCACAGCCAGTGACTAAGAAATCAACGAGATAAAGAAGGCCTTGAAGGAAGGCCTAAAACAAATGAAAGGGGTAGGCCTGGGGCTATGCCTGGAAGAAGAGGGATACCTGTGGTATGGCGACAAGATCAGGCGCCTGGAGGAAGAAGCCATACGAACAGAAACGATAAGGAGAAATCACGACATTCCACGGGCGGGACATGGCGGAATGGCAAAAATGGCAGTATTAATTCAACCATCATACTACTGGCCATCAATGTGTGATGATATTAAGAGATATCTGAAGAACTGTGACACCTGTCAAAGAACGAAAGTGGTCAAACACAGACCCTACCGGCTGCTCAAACTGCTTGAAACTTGGGGAAGGCCATGGCAATCTATTGCCATGGATTTCATCACAGGATTACCCGAATCAAGCAGTTACGATACCGTATGGGTCGTTATCGACTGACTCACGAAAATGACGTACTTTATACCATGCAGAACAGATATGACAACACCACAGTTCTTCAACCTGTTTGAAGACCAAGTCTGCAGACTCCATGGCCTACTGAAAGATATTACCTACGACAGAGCATCACGCTTTACGTCTGACATATGGAAAGAAATCACGCGACAGTTAAGTGTCAGCCAACACTTGAGCAAAGCCTTCAATCCACAAATAGATGGTCAAACCGAACGAATGAATGCAATATTGGAGCAATATCTGCGAGCCTATGTCAACTGCCAACAGAACAATTGGATGGAATTCCTATCCATGGGAGAATTCGCATACAACAACAGACGACAAGAGACAATAAAGACCACCCCCCTTCTTTGCGAACTACAGATATGACCCATCATTCAACCCGGCACAATATCAAGTCCCGCAAAAGACAACGCAGTCAGACGATATAATAAAAGTATGCGATGTATTATGAGACGAGATGACTCTCAGACAGATGAGTCAAAAGGAAAAGAGCGATAAGTACCGGAAGCCAGACCCGCACCTCACTGTTGACGACCAGGTGTAGTTGATAGCAGGCAATATCCAGACCACAAGACCATCAAAGATGCCGAATTACAAGAAACTTGGACAATTCTCATAATCAAACGGGTCAGATGGTGAGCATATAAACTCACCCTCCCTGTCTCGATAAAATAAACCCATCCAACATTCCATAACAGCCTCCCTGAACCCTACCAAGAAAACCCTTTTCCCTCCCAGAACAAACTTCCCCCTGCACCTATTCACATGGATGGAGAAGACGAATATGAACTCAAAGAAATAATCGCTTGCCGCTCGCACTACGGTAAACTGCAGTATTGTGCTAAGTGGACCGGTTATTCCCCCGAACACAATCCAGAGTGGTACCGCGCTACCAATTTCAACAATGCAGGCGACCCAATTCGACACTTCTATGAACGTTACCCAACAAGCCCAGGGTACAAAATCACGACTAAGAAGCAGCAAAGCAAGGACAAATTAACGCAGGTGGCAGACCTGCCACTCCCGCAACTGACAGAACAACAAAAAGAACAGAACCGCACATCCTGGGCAGGATGCTACAACGACGGGTGCCGAGTGCACCAATGCGACAAGTTCAGCCGGTGCTACTGGGAGCGGCAAAGCCACCGAATCCCACCAAAGACCAGCCTGTTGGGGTCCCCAGAACCTGAACGGGTAGCATTGCTTGAATACCCAAAGCCTGCTACTGGGGCGAAGCGAAGACAGAAAGGGGGGCAGAAAAATCAAAAGACCCCGACAAGCCGATGACGATCCCCACAGAGCGAGAGCGGGAACAGGGAACCAAGCCCGACGACGACCCAAGCCAACCCCCAGGAGGGCTTCCAGTGGATGGCGGCAGACAGTGCGGATCGTGAAGAAGCCCTGAAGGTGGAGATCAGGGAACTATGAATGGAGAGGAAGGAGAGGGAGATACAACAGGTGCAATTGGAGCGAGAGGCAATTGCGGAAAGAGTGAGGGCAGGGCTAGCAGAGCAACAGGTCAGCTCCCTGGGGGAAGAAATGAGGAAGAAAGAGAAGAGGATCAAGAGCATGGAGGTGCCCTTGTGAGAAACTAAAAGGTAGATTAGCAAGACGGCCTGCCGGACATTGA
This sequence comes from Tuber magnatum, assembly GCA_003182015.1. Lineage (NCBI taxonomy): Eukaryota > Fungi > Ascomycota > Pezizomycetes > Pezizales > Tuberaceae > Tuber > Tuber magnatum. The sequence goes on along the minus strand of PYWC01000070.1, from coordinate 68,934 downwards.
AGATGGTAGGTGATGAAGGATCACGCTAGCCTGATGGGACTCAGGCTGGTGAGAGAGGGGAACTAATATCACAATTTGGGTAGAGGAGCGCTAGCCAAGTGACTGCGGCAAGGAACAGGTTTTACGCATGGCATCCTTTAGAGGTTATGCAGTTAAGTTATTCTTTCATGCACATGACCTCGTCAGCAGGTGTAACAGGGGCACCGCTAGGAAGATATATCCCAAGGTTGCGACGGCACTCAACAACTTCAAACTTATCGCCAAAAGTTCACCCCAATGTAAGAGTAAGATAAGTGGTAAAACTTAATAGCATTAAGCCTGATGCTGCAATCAATTAAGGTCTCAAGAGGATTGATTGTTGGAGAAGGAGAGTTCTCGCATGGACTTTCAGGTGGTTTTATCTTATGCCAGAAAGTCCACTATCAGTTTACTCCAACCATTCGAGCACACCCTTCTCTGCTAAGTGCGGTCCGACACGTCTCTGGGCACATCCTTCGGCATGCATGTGTGCACACACTCTAGTTAGCATTCACCTTATGCGGTTATCGTTTCTTTAGTGCATTTCCATTTTGCCCACCGGAGTGAAAACTTCTGCACATTGGCCTCTTGCCAGTGGCTAACAGTCATGATGCCGCATGAACTAGACTATCTGTGACACCTTTCCCATTTGCATTGATCTCTACTTGTCCCCGGGAGCTATTGCGGGTGTTTTGTCTATCTACTATTTACGGTTCTCAGGCCTCAGGGTCTGCCGCAGGACACGGTAGTCCAGGAGTGATCCAATTGGCGCTACCCATGACTACCACCGTGGATCTATCTTACCTGTGGTAGGAACCATTCTTTTACGGTCTCCGCGCTTCCCTTTCAGAGCCTATAGCGTTGGGGACACTTCCGGGCTTGGTAGGTGTAAAACTCTCCAGGGTGCCCCGACACCACCCGGGACTACCTTTGGGACCCCCACAGTTAACACCCATTTACTGCGTCAGTTTTGGTCTGTTCTACCCTGAACAACTTGGAGGAGGTACTTCACCTTCCGCCCTATGCCCCCTTATCTCCCGCGAACCACTTACGGTCAACCCGGTGGCAGCAATGTATACGGTGTTGCCAGCAGGTCTCCAAAGATTCCTCTTTACTGGACTGGGTACAACTACACAACTGTTTGCCTATGACGTCCCCGCCTCAAGGCGGGGCCGGAGACGTATGATAGGAATAATGTCTCCAATTTACAGCTTCACGGAAGCTACATAGCTCGCTGTAACGACCCAGCATACATGAGCTATGGTAGCCGGAACCTAAACCCATACAGGTAACCCGGAGGCGAAATGGTAAGAACCGGCAGGCAAGTGAGTACTTGACCTACGGAGACCCGATGGCCCGGGCTCTGAGATGAGCAGACTTAGTGGGCACAAGTATTTAGGTACATGGCTACACCCGAGATTGGTGTCAGCGTACTTAGGGGCCTATGAAGGGGCAATACACAGCTAGGCTGGGTAACTGGAGAAAGGCCCGGTGTGTCTATCTCCGGAAGTGGGATAGATAGGGTAACAGGAGAAAGCCCACTTGTTCCCCGAACAAGATTACCCTACCCTCAGGACTGGGTTACCCTGCCTTAAGGCTTGGGTTACCCTGTTCAAGGACCTGCGTTACCCTACCTTTCAATACGAAGTCCCTCGCGGAGTTTGGGAAAAATGACTGGAATGTTTGTCATATGAAGCCATGCATAATACAGGAATCTGGAGTTCCGGGAGATGCTATTGGGCGAGCTACGCACCTATGAAGAAGCTGTAAATTGGAGACATTATTCCTATCATGCCCCTCCGGCTCTGCCTTGAGGCCCGGACGTCATGGGTAAACGGTTGCGTAGTTGTGTGCAGTCTAGCAAAGAAGTATCTTGGGAGACCTGCTTGCAACACCGTATACGTTGCTGCCATCCGGTCTACCATAGGTTGTTTGCAGGATATATAAGGGGGCATAGGGTGGAAGGTGGAGTACCTCCTCCAAGTTGTTTGGGGTAAAACGGACCAAAACCAACGGTGTCAACGGGAGTTAACCGTAGGGCTCCCAAAGGTGGTCCCAGGTGGTACCAGGGCGACTGGGAGAGTTTTACGCCTACCAAACCCAAAAGTGTCCCCAATGCCATAGGCTCGAAAAGGGAAGTGCAGAGACACTAGAAGCATGATTTCTACCACAGGTGAGGTGGATCCGAGGTGGTGGTCATGGGTAGCGCCCATTGGACCACTCCTGAACCACCGTACCCTCCGGAAGACATCAGAAGCCTGGGACTCGTAAATAGTAGATAGATAAACCACTCACAGTAGCTTCCAGGGTCAAGTAGAAATCAATGCACATGGGAAGGGTGTCATAGATTGCCTAGTTCAGCAAGGTGTCTTGACAGTTAGCCACTGTCAAGTCACTGATGCGTAGAAGTTTTCTCTTCGGTGGGCAGAATGGAAATGCGCCGCAGAAACGATATGCACATATGGTGAACACCGACTACAGACTGTCGATGCACGCATGCTTGAAAGGTGTGCCAGGAGACGGGTCGGACCACCCTTAGCGGAGAAGGGTGTGCTCCAATAGTTGGAGTAAAGTGATGGGTGAGTTTCTGGCAAAAGATAAAACTACCTGAACATCTATGCGAGAACTCTCCTACTCCAACAATCAATCCTCTCGAGACCTTAATTGAGTGAAGCGTCAGGCTTAACGATATTAAGTTTTACCGTCTACTTTACTCTTACATTTGTGTGAACTTTTGGCGATAAGTTTGAAGTTGTTTGGTCCGGTTGCAACCTTAGGATCTATCTTCCTAGGGGTGCCCCCGTTACACTCGCCCAATAGCATCCCCTGGAAACCCAGATTCCAGTAGCATGGATGGCTTCGCGTGGCAAACATTCTAGTCAATTTTCGCGAACTCCCCGTGGGACTTCTTATTGAAATGTAGCGTAACCCAGGACTTTGGACAGGGTAACCCAAGCCCTATGGGAGGGTAACCTGGCCCTGAGGCTAGGGTAACGTTGTTCTTTGAGCAAGATGACTTTTCCCTGTTACCCTGTCTATTCCGTCGCAGGAGATAGACACTTCTGACCTTTCTCCAGTTACCCTTCCTGGCTGAGTAACCACCCCTTTAGAGGTCCCTAAGTACGCTAACACTGCTCCCAGGTGTGTCCAGGTACCTAAGTCCCAGACCAGCCAATTCGGTTCAATCCCGGAGCCCGGGCCATTGTGTCTCCACAGGTCAAGTACTTACTTGCCTGCCAGTTCCTACCAGTTCGCCTCCTGCCTACCTGTATGGGATAGGTTCCGTCTGCCATAGCTCATATATGCTGGGTCGTCACATCACTCCCCTCTTCTCTGCGGTCCGTCCAGGACCATTAGCTTTGTCTGTTATTTTCACGACTCGATTCCTCCAAGACCCTATGGTCCCTGGACTTGGATGGACATCTTTGATGGAAATCCAGAACGGCCTGTAAGCCTGTCTCTTCTAGCATCTCATAGGGCTCCCATGAATTCTCCTCAACCCCGTAGGCTTTCCATGAAACCAGGTACTGGACGAAGTGTGACGGAAACTTCGCCTTTGCTCGGCGGAACCATCCACTGTCCACAACAGCTTAGATACCGTGGCTTGGCTGATTGTCTACACGCTCCCTGGTAGAGACATCCTTGACCCTACATGATCCCCGATACTCACGCTACAGTTTGAGCAATACGATATTGAAAACTGGGTGGATGCTCCATCTTGCGGGCAGTTGGGGTTTGTAGCCACGGTTTCCCACCCGACGTTTGACCACGAAAGGTCTAATCATCCAGTGGTCCAGCTTCTCCATTGGATGCTGCGTGTGCATGTTTCTTCGGTTCAACCTCACGCAGTCCGCTTTCTAGGCCCGCCCAGCAGCCACATCCTCCAAGATAATATGGTCCGGTGATGGCAACCTTTTGTGGTCATGCCATTTCGGTTGCCTTTCCTGTGCCGGTTGAACCGTTTCTCGAATCCCCTGTGAGGTTCCTTCCCATTCCCTAACCAACAGCTCACTGCTAGGGTGTATCCCTTGATTATCAGACACGACACGCGACCAGTTTGTCCCGGGGTTAAACCCATAGTTGATCTCAAATGGTGGCAACCGGGGGAATTCTGCTGTGGAGGTGTCATACGCATAGCCCGTAAGGGGTAACAGCACAGCCCAATCATCTTGTTGGTAGGAACACTAACTATGCAAGGACTGCTCCAGTGTCTGGTTAACCCCCTCAATTTGCCCATCAGTCTCAGGGTGGAATGCAGTCGAAAAGTTTGGTTTCACTTGCAACAAGTACATTAGACTCATCCAGAACTTGGAAGTGAATCGGCTATCTCGGTCGGGGATGATTGACTCCGAGAGTCCCTGAAGGTGCCAATCTTCCTTCAGGAATATCATGGCGAGCTCCTTGCTAGATACCTCCATGGTGAGGGGTATGAAATGTTCCATTTTCGAGAATCTGTCCACAATAACCCAGATCTTGGTATAGTCTTCGGACTCTGGCAGCGCTACAATGAAGTCCATTGAAATGGCTGTCCACAGCCGCATAGGAACATCAATAGGTTCCAGCAGACCGAACTTCTTGTGCCTCATGGACTTGTTTCTTTGGCACGCATTACATGTTCACACATACTCAGAAATGTGCTCATTCATTCTCAGGCCAATAGAAGTTAGCCCTAACCCTGCCAATGGTCTTGTAAGTCCCGCAGCGTCCTGCGATTCGAGAGTCATATTCAGCCTCCATGATTGGCTGCTTCAGATTCTGGCCCTTGGGAAAGTACTACCAGTTCTTGTAAAGGAGTAAGCCCGTTTCTGTCGTGAAGTGTCGGTTGACCTCTTTGTCACTGGCAGTCGTTGCCTCCTGGGTTCTTATGTATTCCAGGTCTTCTTTTATTGCTACCCGCAGTTGATCCAAAAAAGAGGACGGGTGCTGAAATCCTTGGCATACCTGCAAGACCTGTGGTCGCAAGATGTCCCGCTCCTGGCTTCCAATCCACTCTCCAGAGTGAAAAAACGACCATTGCGGAAAATCACTCCCCCCTTCATGTCGGCAGTCCCTGCGCCATCACTAAGCATCTGCCTTCTCATTCAACCGCCGTTCTCGGTAAACCACCTTGAAGTTAAACAGTTGCAGGAACGCAGCCCAGCGGTGCTGCCTTCGGTTAAGGACCTTGGTACTATTAAAGTACTCCAAATTCTTATGATCTATACAGATCACCAACTGGTCCATTACAGAGCATAGCAAATAATCCCATTCCTTGAACACTGCTATGATGGCAGTCATTTACTGGTCATAGACATCATAATTAATCTCTGCGGGGTGAAACTTCCTACTATAGTAGGCCACTGCATGCTATCGCTCATCTTCACAGAACTGGGAGAGGATGGCTGCTAATGCAAAGTCACTGGCTTCGCTTTCCAGCCGGGTTGGCCATTCACGGTCAAAATGTGCTAGGATAGGTTTGGATGTGAACGCTTCCCTCAAACGCTGGAAGGCCTGCTTACATGCAGGTGTCCATTCGCATCGGACATCCTTCTTTGTCAAGTCAGGCAGAGGTTTCCCTACGTTACTGAAAACCTTCTGTGAACCAACGACAGAAGTTGGCAAAGCCAATAAACCTTTGAACGTCGACAACGCATGTCAGAGGTGCCCAATTCCTGATTGTTTGCACCTTCTCTGACAACATAGAGATCCCTGTATCCGAGATCTTGTATCTGCAGAATTCAACTTCCCGTTTGTGGAAAGTGGACTTCTTCATGCTTATGCATGGCCTGGCTTTCCGTAATTTATACATCACACGTCTCACCATCGTGACGTCCTCTTCCATAGTTTCGGAGTAGATCAGGATGCCATCCACGTATGCAATGACTCATTAATCCATCAGATCCCAAAAGACGTTCTTTATCATGCTTTGAAAAGTTGCCACGGCATTACACAACCCAAATGGTATAACCGTGTATTCACACAGTCCATATCTGTAGCGGAAGGCTGTCATCCATTCCTTAACTTCTGGCATCCCCAGTAGGTAGTAGCCATTCTTTAAGTCCAACTAGGTGGACCCAACGGCTTTTGCTTACCTATCTTGAAGTTCATTCATCAACGGTAGAGGGTGCTTACTCTTCACCGTGATTTTGTTCAGCCTGTGGTAATCTATTACCAGTTTTAATGTACCATCTGGTTATGGCACGAAGAAGATAGGGGCTGCTGCCGAGGAACTGGATCACGGTAGCTTTCCCCTTCGCAGCAAGTCATTGAGATATTCGCGCAGTGCCTTAAGCTCCTTTTCTGATAACCGATACATAGGCCCAAATGGAGGTTGAGTTCTGGGTTGCAACTCAATCGTATGGTCATACTTCGAGTGCTCCGGTAGTGCCTCAACCCGTTCTTGACTGAAGATGTCCCCATAGTCCTTATACTCAGGGAGTAGCTTAACCACAAGGTCGGCACCTTCCTCATCGGAGAATAGCACAATTCCCTATAGGTACCCATTACTAGGGTCTTTGGCTATTAACTCTTCCTCTGTCGTGAACACTAACCACCCCTGCTCTGCCAGGCAGTTAGTCTTGCTGAAATAGGAGTACCAGGTTAGTGATCCTGTCTTCCAATCTATGTCCGGGTTATGGTCTCTCAACCAAGACATTGGTAGGTACCCATCCACCTTCGTGTCGGGCATACCCGCGACCTCGAAGTACATCTCATTGTGGTGGTCACCTATCCTCATCTTTAATGACTTGGTACAGTGTAGACCTGACCCAGCAATGTGATTACCGCTGGCGTGACTTATCGGTACGTGTAACTTTCATCGTACACAAGGTTCCTGAGTCTCCTTAACCCATCGGCTACTAAGCACCAGCCCAGTAGCTCCACTATCCAGTAGCTGGAGCACTTCTGTTCTTGCCTGTCTAGCTCCTATCTTCCAGTCTAACTTGACCCATAGGTGGATAGACTTGGTATGACGAGGCAAGTTGTCACGCTCCTGCCTCCTCGCTTGTCTTGAGGACTTAGTCATCTGGGCTTGGTAAATGCTTTTAGTCTCCTCCCTTTCGACACAAGAGCGGCCACAACAGGTTGGTAAACATTACGGGATTAGGATTTGTCTTTTATCAATAACTAGTGTGTTTACTATCACGCCAGCATGATTTCGGGCCCTAAACCCTGCTTAGGTAAACTTGAATATAGCGCCATTGATGTAATCAAGTCCAGCCAGAACGAATTCCGCTTGTACTAAACATAACAATTTTCCCCGAGGTGGGTAGAAGTCCGCTGTCGGACCAGTTCCCAGTGGAGCAGCCTTGCTTCCCCAATGTCAAGCATCTCCTTGAGCAGGACCTCACCCCGCCTCAACCGAAATAATGTACTATGACTTGCCCATCCAGCTAAAGAAATGCGGAAAGAACTACGTAAAACTAGAACAAAGGAAATAACCAGCAACCCAACAAATCAGAGATAGCCCAGCCTACGGCGCACAGCCCGCAACATGTACCGGCCCACACCACCTGGCTGGAGTCAGTATCAGGGTTGTTTATGTTTTAGAAGGGTAATTACACATCTCCGAAGCCACCTCCGTGGCTCATGTCCATCTATCCGTCAGGGGTCTATGGCTGCGGGTTAACAAGGTTACACCTTAAACAGAATGGGTTCTTACCTATTCCGAGCCCTCAGTATCAACCTACATGATCTGAGGTGATGCCTTGGGACTTCTAGTATCTTGGACGAGGAAGCTGGAGGGGGCGCTTCAATGCTCTTTAGTCGTTTGTCCGTTCCTGTGGACTCGCTTACCAGGGCTGACCGTTTCAACCCGCAGGGCTGTTTGGATCAATTAATGACTGGGGCCGTCGCAGTACACTTTCTCCAAAAGTGACATATTTGACCGCAATTGGTGCACTGGTTGTGCTTCCGCGAACGTTCGGTCAAAGTCGACGGGATTTCCTTATAACCTATTGCCTACTCAGATGTCGCTGTAACGGCCCAGCATACATGAGCTATGCCAGACAGAACCTATACCCATACAGGGAGCCAGGAGGCGAACTGGTAGGAACTGGCAGGCAAGTAAGTACTTGACCTACGGAGACCCAATGCCCGGGGGTACGGGAATGAACAGAATTGGCTAGTCAGGGACTCAGGTACCTGGATAAACCTGGGAGCGGTGTCAGCGTACCTAGGGATATCTGAAGGGGCAGTTGCTCAGCTAGGCCGGGTAACTGGAGACAGGTCAGAAAGATCTATCGCCAGCGACGGGGCAGGGAGGGTAATAGGGAAAAGTTAACTTGTCCGCTGGACAAAGTTACCCTACCCTGGGGATCAGATTACCCTGCCTTGGGGCTTGGGTTGCCCTGCCCAGAGTCCTGAGTTACCCTACCGTTCAATACCAAGTGCCACGGGGAGTCCGGGAACATTGACTGCAATGTTTGTCACATGAAGCCACACATGAGATGGGAATCTGAGGTTCCGGGGGATGCTATTGGGCAAGCTATGGAGCTTCGATGAGGCTGTAAATGGAAGACAATATTCCTATCATACCCCTCTGGGACCGCCTTGAGGCCCGGACGTCATGGGCAAATGGTTGTGTAGTTGGGTCCTATCTAGCAAAGAGGAATCTTTGGAGACATGCTGGCAACAGCGTATAGGGCGCTGCCGTCCGGTCGACCATAGGCTGTTCGCAGAATATATAACGCGTCATAGGGTGGAAGGTGGAGTACCTCCTCCAAGTTGTTTGGAGTAAAACGGACCAAAGCTGACACAGTTAGCGGGTGTTAACCGTGGGGGTCGCGAAGGTAGTCCCAGTTGGTGCTGGGGCGACTGGGAGAGTTTTACACCTACCAAGCCCGAACATGCTCCCAACGCTATTGACCATGAAAGGGAAGTGCTGAGACACTAAAAGCATGATTCCTACCTCAGGTAAGGTAGATCCGCGGTATTGGTCATGGGTAGCGCCCATTGGATCACTCACAGACTACCGTGCCCTGCGGAAGACACCGGAAGTCCGAGACCCGTAAATAGTAAATAGATAAACCACTCACGGTAGCCTCCGGAGTCAAGTAGAGATCAATGCATATGGGAAGAGTGTCATAGATAGTCCAGTTCATGAGGTGCCTTGGCTGTTAGCCGCTGGCTAGACACCGATGCGCAGAGGTTTGCACTCTGGGGGGCAAAATGGAAATGCGCCGCTGAAACGATAACCGCATAAGCTGAATGCTAACTAGAGTATGTCCACATATGCATGCCCGAAGCGTGTGCCAGGAGACGTGACGAACCACCCTTAGTAGAGAAGGGTGTACTCGAATGGTTGGAGTAAACTGATAGGGGAGTTTCTGGCATAAGATAAAACTACCTGAAGGTCTATGCCAGAACTCTCCTACTCCAACAATCAATCCTCTCGAGACCTTAATTGAGTGAAGCGTCAGGCTTAACAATATTAGGTTCTACCCTTTACTTTACTCTTACCTCTGTGTGAACTTTTGGCAATCAGTTTGAAGTTCTTCGGTGCAGCCGCAACCTTGGGATCCATCTTTCTAGCAGTGCCCCCGTTACAGTATATCGTTAAGCGAGCTCCTCGCTTAACTCCTCTCCTGATTAATTGTTTCCGACCTTTGGCACTGACCTTGCATGAATACTGGTAACCTTGTTCAGAACAAGTAGCTCAGAGTGGAAAGCGCAATGGCTAGTACCGAACTTCGAACCAGAATGGAATCCAACCCGGATTCGGACCTTGACCTTGACGAGAACACCGCCAACCTATGTCGTGCATCAGTTTTTGGGGATGTTCGCGGTATCGACCGGGATGGCCCGCAGCTGCTCTGGGAGGCCGCTCATATTCAGTTACCTGCTGAATGTCTTGACCTCCTGATTACAGACCCGCACGCTGCTGCGCTCTCAGTTTTCCCAGACCCTACCCTGGTCCACAACATGCGCCCTCCCCGGCCGCACAGAGTTCCCTTTAGCGAGTTCTCCTGCAAATTCGTCGCATCTTACATCGTCCGTGAAGTGGCCAAGTTGACTGAAGAAGCCAAGGTGGAACTAAAGAACTTGAACCACCAGCAGCAGCATGTGTTCCGAACCTATATCACTACGGCAGAGGTGGAATGAATGAAGGTGCAGCAGGAGGCATACCTGGGGATGATAAGGGATCAGCAGGCATTGAAGACTTGGATGGCAGCCTTGGAAAAGGTTTTGGAGGAAGGGTATAGTATTGATGCTGAGAATGATGTACTGATGTTAGAGGCCACGCCCGCACTCCCACTCGTCCATACCAAGCCCGAGGATTTCGGCATGCAGTTGGCCATGAGAGTCAGAGACGACTAGTGGAGAGCATGCTTGAGCCCAAGCGGTATACGGATGTTGGAAAGCCTGAAAGGTGAGGGCTACAGTTATACCTCCTCCTTCTCAAGAGCATCTACAGGCTCCCTGTCGGTCGCCCCCTCAATTGCCCGCAGTAGCTCGGGTAACTCAACGGTCACGCTAACTGCTGGACGTCGCGTAAGGAAAAGGACGTCCGAACCGAAGGGTACCATGGCACCAGATACACCTGACCCTACTCCTCGTCCAACCCCGGCTCCAAACATTTCCCCTGCTACACCTTCAGTTGCAACTCCCGTACCCCCCATCGCCGCCCCAAGACCCACACCTCTGCTAGTTTTGTTGCCCTCTCCAGATACCTTCCCTGCCACAGCATTCCCACCAGCAGTATTGGCTACCCCAGGGTTTCGGCCACTGCGCCCAGCGTCACCTGGATTTTTCGAACAGGTGAGACACCAGGAGGAGTGAACACCCATGGCTCCGTCACGAGGGACTCCAATCCCCGGACCTGGGATGCCTGCTCGCTCCATTGCTTGGGCACCGGTGGTCCCCACGGCACCCTCAAAGCCAAATCTTCCCGCCGGTCTCCCCACTATCACAAGTGGCGATTCTGACAGCCAAGTCTAGTTCAGTCGATCGGGCAGTAAGTCGGAACAGACCCGGCTGGGTTGCATTCATTACCACTCCTATGGGTGTAGGAAGGGACTATGGACCCCGGTCAGGCATAGAAGGAGGCTGAAAGAAGGAGACGGATGACCGACATGTGGGTACGGTGGGTCATGGAGGCAGACTGGCCTGCCGATGCAACCCTTGAGTTGTCCAGAGTTGCGGTCTGTTCTGCGGATACCACAGACGGGGCCCAACCCAACTCCTGGGAGTGGGCAGCGCCCTGTTCCACCACTGGCATCAGGACCTTCAGGGGCTAACCCCGCGGAGGATGGTAAGCAGGATGGCCAGGGGAAATGGTTTGATAGGTACGATAGACCCCAGGAATCCGAAGGCGGGAACACCGGAGGTAGTGGGGACGGGAATGCCCCACCTGGGGGTGGTACGGTGGGAGCAGGCAGAGATCCAGGGGACTCTGACCATGACAGCTCGGATGATCATGACGATGGAGATTCTCTCGCGGATTTGACCCCCTTCCCTGGTGCTCTCAAGGATGACTGGAGCAATGAGAAGAAATGACGGTGGGACCCCCGGGCCAAGACGCTGGCGAGAGCCCTGAGGGGTACTGGTTTTGCTTCTAGGCCAATACCAAAACGCTGGCAGAAGAAGCTGGAGAAGCTGAGTGGTATCCCTCTGTTCAAGGGCAAAGTTACAGAACTCGCGAGCTTCTTGACCTTGGTAGAGGTCAAATTTGAATTCTTTATGGATTGCAAGTTAACCGACATGGTTAAGGTAAACTTGGTGATCCCTCTTCTTGAAGACTCCCCCCGGGCATGGTATCTGGCGTTGCATGGGCACATTAACAAGAATGTAGCCAAGTGTGCTGGCGTCTCTGTCAAAGACAGCAACCCCTTACAGACATGGAAAGGGTTTTGAGAGAGGCTAGAACGGAGTTTCGGTGGAGATCAGGCAGAGCAAGATCAATCCCTTCACGAGTGGTGAGACCTTGTGATGAAGCCCCATCACATCGATGAGTACCTGGATAAGATAATTGATTATATGTACAAGCTCAGCTATATAGATCCAGTACAGGTACGAGAGAATGTTCGATCAGGCATCACACAAGAGGTTTGGAATGCGTGGGCCCTTAAGGAGCCCCATCCGACCAACCTGAATGAGTACCTTGATCTTCTCCGGAAAGTTGTGCACAGGCTGCAGGACAACAACCAGTTCAGTAACTGCGTCATTCACCCAGCCCCCGGTCTCAACCCACTGAGAAGAAGGAGGATAGACCCTTGATATCGGCCAGGTTTAAGAAGAAGGAGAAAGGTTCCCCCAGTCCAAACCAGAGGTCTGCCCAGCGTACTAATTTCAATGCGGGGAAACAGGCAAAGCCGGCGACGTGTGAGCATGCAATAGCGCATAAGGAAATCCCGTCAACTTTGACTGAACGTCGGAGAAAGGACAACCAGTGCACCAAGTGTGGACAAAGTGGTCACTTCTGGAGGAAGTGTACCGCCACGTCCCCAGCTGTTAGTTCATCCAAACATGCTGGTGGGTTGAAACGGTCAACCCCGGTAAGCGCGCCCACAGGGACAGAGAAGCGGCTGAAGAGCATTGAAGCGCCACCTCTGGCTTCCTCGTCAAAGATACTTAAAGTCCGCCAGGCATCACCTCACATCATGGAGGTTGATATGGACGGATCGGAATAGGTAAGAACCCATTCTGCTTAAGGTGTAACCTTGTTAACCCATAGCCATAGACGCCTAAGGGATAGATGGATATGAGTCATGGAAGTGGCTTAGGAGATGGGTAAGTACCCTCCTAGCACATAGACGACACTGATACTGACTACACCCAGGTGGTGTGGGCAGGCAGACGTTGTGGGCCGTGCGCGCTAGACTGGGCTATCGCTCCTTTGTTGAGTTTCTGGTTATTTCCTTTGTTCTAGTTATCCGTATTTCTTTCAGGATTTCCTTAGCTGGATGGGCAAGTCATAGGACATTATTTCGGTTGAGGCTGGGTGAGGTCCTGCTTGAGGAGACGCTCAACATTGGGGAAGCAAGGCTGCTTCACTTGGAACCAGTCCAACAGCGGACTTCTACCCACCTCGGGAAAAAATTGTTATGTTTAGTATAAGCGGAATTGGGTCAGGCTGGACTTGATCAAATAAATGATACTATTTCCAAGTTTACCTGAGGAGGGTTCAGTACCCGAAATCGTGCTGGCGTGATAGTAAACACCCTGGCTATTGATTAAAAGACGAATCCCAATCCCTTAATGTTTACCGACACATTGTGGCCGCTCTGGTGTCGAAAGGCAAGAGACTAAAGGGAATTACTAAGCCAAGATGACTAAGTCACCAAGACAAGCGCAGAGGCAGAAGCGTGACAACTTGCCTCATCATACTAAGTCTATCCACCTGCGGGTCAAGTTAGACTGGAAGATAGGAGCTAGACAGGTTAACGCGGAAGAGCTCCTGCTGCTCGATAGTGGAGCTACTGTGCCGGTCCTTAGTAGGCGATGGGTTAAGCAGACTCAGGCACCCGGTGTATGACGAAAGGTACATGTGCCGATAAGCGCTGCTAGCGGTAATCACATTCCTGGGTCAGGTCTAGACTATACCAAGTCATTAGAGATGAGGATAGGTGACCACCACAATGCGATATGCTTTGAAGTCGTAGATATGCCCGACACCAAGGTGGATGGGTACCTACCTATGTCTTGGTTGAATGACCATAACCCTGACATAGATTGGAAGACTGGATCACTAACCTGGCACTCAGATTTCTGCCAGGCTAACTGCCTGGCAGAGCAGGGGTGGTTAGTGTTCATGACCGAATAAGAGTTGCTAGCCAAAGACCCTGGTAATGTGTACCTATTGGGAATTGTGCAATTCTCCGATGAGGAAGGTGCCGACATTGCGGTTAAGCTACTCGCCGAGTAGAAGGACTATGGGGATATCTTCAGTCAATAACAGATTGAGGCGTTACCGGAGCACTCAAAGTATGACCATACGATAGAGGTCCAACCCGGAACTCAACCTTCGTTTGGGCCTGTCTGTCCGTTACCCGAAAAGGAGCTTAAGCCACTCCGCGAATATATCAATGACATGCTGCGAACGGGAAACCTACAGCGATCCAGTTCCTCGGCAGCAGCCCCTATCCTCTTCCTGCCAAAACCAGAGGGTAAATTAAGACTGGTAATAGATTACCGAGGGCTCAACAAAATCATGGTGAAGAACAAGTATCCTCTACCATTGATGAACGAACTGCAAGACAGGTTAGGAAAAGCCATTATGTTTACCAAGTTGGACTTAAAGAACGTCTCCTACCTGCTGACGATGGCAGAAGGTGAGCAATGGGAGACAGCCTTCCGGTGCAGATATGGACTGTATGAATGCACGGTCATGCCGTTTGGGTTGTATAATGCCTCCGCAACTTTCCAAAGCATGATAAATGAGATCTTTCAGGATCTCGTGGACGAAGTAGTCATCGCGTACATGGATGACATCCTGATCTACTCCGAAACTATGGAAGAGCACATCGCAATGTTGAGGCGTGTGAGGGAGAAATTGCGGAAACCTGGACTATGTGTAAGCCTGAAGAAGTCCAGTTTCCACCAATGGGAGGTTGAATTCCTCGGATACAAGATCTCCGATATGGGGATCTCTATGTTGTCGGAGAAGGTGCCCACAATCAGGGATTGGGCAGCTCCGACATGTGTCATCGACATTCAAAGCTTTATGGGCGTTGCCAACTTCCATTGTCGGTTCATAGAAGGGTTCAGCAAGATAGCGAAACCTCTGACGGACTTGACAAAGAAGGATGTCTGATGGGAATGGACACCTGCTTGTGAGCAGGCCTTTAATCATTTGAAGGAAGCGTTCAGGTCTAAACCTATCCTAGCACATTTTGACCCAGAACGGCCAACCCAGCTGGAAACTGACGCTAGTGACTTTGGATTAGGAGCGGTTCCCCCCCACTTCGGTGAAGATGAGAGATGGCATCCAGTGGCCTATCATAGTAGGAAGTTTCACCCAGCGGGAATTAATTATGATGTCCATGACAAGGAAATGACGGCCATCGTGGCGGTGTTCAAAGAATGGGATCATTTGCTATGCTCGGTAACAGACCAGTTGGTGATCTATATGGATCATAAGAATTTGAAGTACTCCCATAGTACCAAGATCCTTAACCGAAGCCGGCATGGCTGGGCTGAGTTCCTGCAACCGTTTAACTTCAAGGTGGTTTACCGAGAAAGACGGTTGAATGAGAAGGCAGATGCTTTGTCGCGGCGTAGGGACTACTGCGCTGCACGGGGGAGTGATTTTCTGCCACAGTCGTTTTTTCGCCCCAGACAGTGGGTTGGGGGCCAGGAACGGGACATCTTGTGACCACAAGTGTCGCAGTTCTCCCAAGGATTTTGGCTCCAGTCTTCCTTTTTGAGTCAACTGTGGGTAGCGATAACTGAAGACCAGGGGTACTTAAGAATCCTGAAGGCAACAGCTGCCAGTGACAAAGAGGTCAACCGACATTTCACGACGGAAAACGGCTTACTCCTGTACAAGAACAGGTAGTATGTTCCCAAGGGTCGGAATCTGAACTAGACACTCATGAAGGCAGAACATGACTCCCGAATCGCGGGACACTTCAGGACTTACAAGACCATTGGCAGGGTTAGGGCTAACTTCGATTGGCCTAAGATGGATGAGCACATCGCTAAGTACGTGCGGACATGTGATGCGTGCCAAAGAAATAAATGCATCAGGCGCAAGAAGTTCGGGCTGCTGGAACCTATTGATGTTCCTTTGCGGCTTTGGACTGCTATTTCAATGTATTTCATTGTAGCGCTACCAGAGTCCGAAGGGTATACCAAGATCTGGGTCATAGAGGACAGATTCTCGAAAATGGCCCATTTCACACCCCTGACCATGGAGGTACCTGTAAAGGAGCATGTCTTGATATTCCAGAAGAAAGTTTGGCGCCTGCGTGGACTCCCCGAGTCAATCATCGTGGACTGAGATACCCGATTCACATCCACGTTCTGGATGAGTCTGATGCACTTGTTGCAAGTGAAACTAAACGTTTCAGCTGCATTCCACCCTGAGACTGATGGGCAGACCGAGAGGGTTAATCAGACACTGGGGCAGTACTTGCGTAGTTACTGTTCCTACCAACAAGATGATTGGGTTTCGCTGTTACCCCTTGCGGAGTATGCGTACAACACCTCTATATCAGAATCCACCAGGTTGTCACCGTTTGAGATCAACTATGGGTTTAACCCAAGGACATACTGGTCTTGTATCGTGTCTCATAACCAAGGAATACACCCTAGTAGTGAGCTCTTGGTTAAGGAATGGGAAGGAACCAGGGCAGAGATTCGGGAAATGATCCAACAAACATAGGCAAGGCAACGGAAATGGCATGACCAGAAGAGGTTACCATCACCGGACTACGTTACCCAGGAGGGTGTGGCTGCTGGGCGGGCAAAGGAAGCGGACCGCGTGATGTTGAACCTAAAAAACATCCGCACGAAGCATCCAATGGACAAGCTGGACCAGCGGACGTTCGCCGCTTTCATGGGCAAACGTCGGGTGGGTAACCGGGCCTACAAACTCCAAGTACCCACCAGATGGAGCATGCACACAGTTTTCAATATCATGTTGCCCGAACCCTATCCTGAGGATCCAGAAGCAGGTAGGGTAAACGAAGCCCCTACCCCTGAACTGGTAGACAACGAGCCCGGTTACATTATTGTAGCTGTTGTAGACAGGCGAGGGTACGGAGCAGTGAAGGCAAAGTTTCCGTCGCGCTTTGTCCAATACCTGGTTTCATGGGAAGCCTGCGGGGCTGAGGCGAACTCATGGGAGCCCTTTGAGATGCTAGAAGGGACGGGCTTACAGGCCATTCGGGATTTCCACCAAAGGTATCTGTCCAAGCCCAGGGACCATAGGGTCTTGGGGGAATGGACTCATGGACATAAGAGGCGATGCTAACAGGCCGGGACGAACCGCCGAGAAGAGGGGAGTGATGTAATGACCCAGCATACATGAGCTATGGCAGACGCAACGTATACCCATACAAGGAGCCACGAGGCAAACTGGTAGGAACCGGCAGGCAAGTAAGTACTGAACCTACAGAGACCCAATGGCCCGGGCTGCGAGAATAAACTGAATTGGCTGGTCCCGGACTTAGGTACCTCGATGCACCCGGGAGCGGTGTCAGCTTACTTAGGGACATCTGAAGGGGCGTTTGCCCAGCTGGGCCAGGTAACAGGAGACAGGTCAGAAAAGTCTATCACAGGCGACGGGCTAGACTGGGCAACAGGGAAAAGTTAACTTGTCCGCCAGACAAGGTCACCCTACCCTCGGGATCAGGTTACCCTGCCTTGGGGCTTGGGTTACCCTGCCGTGAGTCCTGAGTTACCCCACCTTTCAATACGTAGTCCCTCGGGGAGTTCGGGAAAATTGACTGGAATGTTTGTCCTGCGCAACCATGCATGATACTAGACTCTGGGGTTCCGGGGGATGCTATTGGGCGAGCTACATAGCTTCGATGAAGCTGTAAATGGAAGACATTATTCCTATCATACCCCTCCAGCCCCGCCTTGAGGCCCAGACATCATGGGCAAACGGTTGTGTAGTTGTGTGCTGTCTAGCAACGAGGAATCTTTGCAGACATGCTTGCAACACTCTATAGGTCGCTGCCGTGCAGTCGACCGTAAGCTGTTCGCAGGATATACAAGGGGGCATAGGGTGGAAGGTGGAGTACCTCCTTCAAGTTGTTCAGACTAAAACGGACCCAAGCTGGCGGAGTTAGCGGGTGTTAACCATGGGGGTCCTGAAGGTAGTCCCAGGTGGTGCCGGGGCGACTGGGAGAGTTTTACACCTACCAAGCCCGATTGTGCTCCCAACACTATAGGCTCTGAAAGGGAAGTGCAGAGACACTAAAAGCATGATTCCTACCACAGGTAAGGTAGATCCGCAGTAGTGGTCATGGTTAGTGCCCATTGGATTACTCACAGACTACCATGCCCTGCGGCAGACACCGGAAGCCCGAGACCCGTAAATAGTAAATAGATAAACCGCTCACTGTAGCCTCCGGAGTCAAGTAGAGATCAAAGCATATGGGAAGGGTGTCATAGATAGTCCAGTTCATGAGGTGCCTTGGCTGTTAGCCACTGGCAAGACACCTATGCGCAGAGGTCTTCACTCCGGCGGGCAAAATGGAAATGCACCACAGAAACGATAACCGCATAAGGTGAACGCCGACTAGAGTCTGGCGACACATGCATGCCCGAAGGGTGTGCCAGGCGACATGTGGGACCTCCCTTCGCGGAGAATAGTGTACTCGAATGGTTGGAGTAAACTGATAGAGGAGTTTCTGGCATAAGATAAAACTAGCTGAAAGTCTATGCGAGAACTCTCCTACTCCAACAATCAATCCTCTCGAGACCTTAATTGAGTGAAGCGTCAGGCTTCATGAGATTAAGTTTTACCCTTTACTTTACTCTTACATCTGGGTGAGCTTTTGGCGATAAGTTTGAGGTTGTTCAGTGCAGTTGCAACCTTGAGATCCATCTTCCTAAGGGTGCCCCCGTTACAGTCGCCTGCTTTGCCTGTTTCCACGCATTGAGATTAGTAGGTTTGGCAGACCTCTGGTTTTGTCTGCGGGAACCTTTTTCCTTCTTCTTGAACCTGCCCGTTGTGGAGGATCTACCCTACTTCTTATCAGCGGGTTGAGACGGGAGGGCTGGGTGGATGACGTGGTTACTGAACTGGTTGTTGTCCTCCCGTGTGTGCCCGACCTTCCTGAGTAGATCGAGGTACTCGTTCAGGTCGCTCCGATGGCGCTCCTTAAGTGCCCTCCCATTCTGAACCTCCTGTGTGATGCTTGATCGAACCTTGTCTCGTACCTGTACTGGATCTGTATAGTTAAGCTTATACATATAATCAATTATCTTATCCAGGTATTCAAGAATGTGATGGGGCTGGATCACAAGGTCTCACCACTCAAGAAGGTATCAATCTCGCTTCGCCTGGTCTCCGTCGAAACTTCGTTCCCGCCGTTTTCAAAACCCTTACCATGTCCGTAAGGGGTTGCTGTCTTTGACCGGGACGCCAGTGCACTTGGCGGCTTCCTTGTTAATGTGCCCATGCAACCCCAGATCCCATGCCCGGGTGGAGTCTTCAAGAAGAGGGATCACCAAGTTTGCCTTGCCCATGTCGGTTAACTTGCAATCTGTAAAGTATTCAAATTTGACCTCTACCAAGGTCAAGCAGCTGGCGAGTTCTGTAACTTTGCCCTTGAATGGAGGGATAGCACTCAGCTTCTCCGGCTTCTTCTGCCAGTGTCTAGGTGTTGGCCTAGAAGCCGAACCAGTACCTCTCAGGGCTGGCGCCAGCCTCTTGGCCCGGCTATCCCACTGTCGTTTCTTCTCCTTGCTCCAGTCATCCTTGCGAGCACCCAGAAAGGGGGTCAAGTCTGGGAGAGAATCTCCATCATCATTATTACCTGTGCTGTCATGGTCGGAGTCCCCTGGATCTCCACCTGCTCCCGCTGTACCACTTCCCGGGAGTGCATTTCCGTCCCCACTACCTCCGGTATTCCCGCCTTGGGATTCCCGGGGTCTATTGTACCCATCAAACCGTTCCTCCTGGCCACCCTGCTTACTCTCCTCCAGGGGGTTAGCCCCTGATCGTCCTGATGGCGCTGGTGGAACAGGGCATCGCCCACTCAAATGGGTTGGGTTGGGCACCGTCCGTGTTATCCGCAGTAAAGACTGCAACCCTGGACAACTCCAGGGTTGCATCGGGGGGCCAGCATGCCTCCATGACCCACAATACCTACATTTCAGTCGTACATCTCCTTCCTTTTGCCTTCTTCTGTACTTCACCGGAGACTGTGGTCCCTTCCTACACCCATAGGAGTGGCAATGAATCCACCCCATCTGGGTTTTTTCCGACTTACAGCCTGGCAGACAGAACTCGTCTTGGCTGTCCAAATTGCCACTTGTGATGGGGGGGAGAGCGGAGGGAAGAGTTGGTTTCGCGGGCGCCAAGGGAACAACCCGTGCCCCAGGAAGGGAGCGAGCAGGGGTCCCGGGTCTGGGGATTCAAGTCCCTCGTGACATAGCCACGGGTGTTCACTCCTCCTGGCGTCTTACCTGTTCAAAGAATCCAGGTGATGCTGCACGCAGTGGCCGGAACCCTTGGGCAGCTGATACTGCTGGTGGGAATGCTGTGGCAGGAAAGGTATCAGGGGCGGGCAATAAAACTGGCAGAGGTGTGGGTCCGGGGCAGCGACAGGGGGTATAGGAGTTGCAACTGATGGTTTTGTGGGCGGAATGATCGGAGCCGGGGTCTGACGCCAACTGGGGTCAGGTGTGTCCGGGGCCGTATTACCCTTCGGCTTAGATGTCCTTTTTCTTACTCGACGTCCATCAGTTGGCCTGACTGTGGGGCTGCCCGACCTACTGCGGGCAATTGAGGGAGGAACCGACCGGGAGCCTGGAGATGCTCTTGAGAAGGAGGAGGTATAACTGTAGCCCTCACCCTGCAGGCTTTCCAACATCTGTATACCGGTTGGGCTCAGGTATGCCCTCCACTGGTCGTCTCTGGCTCTGATGGCCAACTCCATGCCGAAGTTCTCGGGCTTGGTATGGATGAGCGGGAGTAGGGGCACGGCCTCTAACATCAGTACATCATTCTCAACATCAATCATACACCCTCCTTCGAAAGCCTTTTCCAAGGCTGTCATCCAAGTCTTCAATGCCTGCTAATCGCTTATTATCCCCAGGTATACCTCTTGCTGCACCTTCATCCATTCCACCGCTGTCGTAGTCGTCTGTGTTCGCAACACCTGCTGCTGCTAGGTGTTCCCGTTCTTCAGTTCCCGCTTCGCTTCCTCAAGCGAGTTGATTACCTTCTGGACGATGGAAGGTTCGAGGAATTCGCGGGAGAAGGGACCAAAGTGAACCCCGTGGTGCGGGGGAGGGGGGATGTTGTGGACAAGAATAGGGTCTTGGAAAAATGAGGGCGCCGTGGCGCAAGGGTCAGTAATCAGGAGATCAGGACCTTCAACGGGTAACTGAATAGGTGCGGCCTCCAAGAGCAGCTGGTGGGCGTCCCAGTCGATACCGCAAACATCCGCAAAAACTGATGCACGAAACATGTTGGCTGTATTCTCATCTAGGTCAAGGTCTGAATCAGGGTTGGATTCCATTCTGGTTCGAAGTTCGGTACTACCGATTGCGCTTTCGACCCTGGGCTACTTGTTGTAGACAAGGTTACCAGTATTCACGCAAGGTCAGTGCCGAAGGTCGGAAAGGATTAATCAGGAGAGGAGGTAAGTGAAGAGCTCGCTCAACGATATACTGTGATGGGGGCACCCCTAGGAAGATGCATCCTAAGGTTGCGACCGCAGCGAACAACTTCAAACATATCGCCAAAAGTTCATCCCAATGTAAGAGTAAAGTAAACAGTAAAACTTTATATCGTTAAGCCTGATGCTTCACTCAATTAAGGTCTCGAGAGGATTGATTGTTGGAGTAGAAGAGTTCTCGCATAGACTTTCAGGTAGTTTTATCTTATGCCAGAAACTCCCCTATCAGTTTACTTCAACCATTCGAGCACACCCTTCTCCGCTAAGAGCGGTCCCACACATCTCCAGGCACGCCCTTCGGGCATGCATGTGTCAACACACTCTATTCGGTGTTCACCTTATGCGGCTATCGTTTCTGCGGCGCATTTCCATTTTGCGTGCGGGAGTGAATACTTCTGCGCATCGGCCTCTTGCCCGTGGCTAACGGTCATGATGCCGCATGAACTAGACTATCCATGACACCTCTCCCATTTGCCTTGATCTCTACTTGGCCCAGTGGGTACCGTGGGCGTTTTATCTATCTACTATTTACAGTTCTCGGGCTTCCGGTGTCTTCCGCAGGGCACTGTAGTCCGGGAGTGATCCAATAGCTGCTACCCATGACTGCCACCTCGGATCTACCTTACCTGTGCTAGGAATCATGCTTTTAGTGTCTCTGTACTTCTCTTTCAGAGCCTAAAGCGTTGGGGACACTTCCGGGCTTGGTAGGTATAAAACTCTCCTGGTTGCTCCGAGGCCATCCGGGACTACCTTTGGGACCCCCACAGTTAACACCCGTTAACTCTGCCAGTTTGGGTCTATTCTACTGTAAACAACTTGGAGGAGGTAATTCACCTTCCACCCTATGCCTGCTTATCTCCTACGAACCGCTTACGGTCGACCGGATGGCAGCCATGTATACAGTGTTGCCAGCGGGTCTCCAAAGATTCCTCTTTACTGGACTGGGCACAACTACAAAACCGTTTGCCCATGACATCCGGGCCCCAAGGCGGGGCCGCAGGGGTATGATAGGAATAATGTCTCCAATTTACAGCTTCATCAAAGCTACGTAGCTCGCCCAATAGCATCCCCCAGAACCCCCAGATTGCACTATCATGCATGGCTTCGCGTGACAAACATTCTAGTCAATTTTCCCGAACTCTCCCAGGGACTTTTTGTTGAAAGGTAGGGTAACCCAGGACTTTGGGCAGGGTAACCCGAGCCCTATGGCAGGGTAACCTGGCCCTGAGGGTAGGGTAACCTTGTCCGGTGGGCAAGATGACTTTTACCTGTTACCCTGTCTATTCCGTCGCTGGAGATAGACACTTCTGACCTTTCCCCAGTTACCCTGCCTAGCTGTGTAACCGCCTCTTCAGAGGTCCCTAAGTATGCTGACACTGCTCCCAGGTGTATCCAGGTACCTAAGTCCCTGGCCAGCCAATTCTGTTCATTCCCGGAGCCCAGGCAATCGCGTCTCCGTAGGTCAAGTACTTACTTGCCTACCAGTTCCTACCAGTTCGCCTCCTGGCTACCTTTATGGGTATAGGTTCCATCTGCCATCGCTCATGTATGCTGGGTCGTTACAGCAGGTCATGGGGCTCATTTATGTTTAAATTGTTTTTACGCACATGACCTTATTAGCAGGTCATAGGGCTCATTTATGTTTGATTGCATTTCGCACATGACATACAGTTGACATTATGGGGAGAGTCTAGGATGGCCGGTAAGGCTTACCGGCAAGGCAGACTCGTTTATGTTTCATGCATGACCTCATTAGTAGGTCATGTGGTTTGTTTATGCATTTGATTTATATTGCGCTTGATTTATGTTTTCACACATGATGTCACTTAGAGGTCATAGGATGTTTTATGTTTGCGCACATGACTCGTTTGAGTCAGGCGATGGATTTTGCACCTGACCTCGCTGGAGGACCAGGGCTGGGTTCGGGTTGCGCGAAGAGGCCTCTATAACAGCCAGGTTTTCACAGATGGGTTAGCTCTTCACGCAACCATCTACTATCGTTTCCTATCTACCACTTTACTATCTTTATGAATACAAATACTTTATGCTTCAAACCTATCAGCTAGGTGGATCAAATTAACTAAGTAAAGCCCGACACTCTCGGTACTGGTGAGAAACCGATTCTTAGCCATAGCACTAAGAGAGTGCCTACAGACTCGCGGAGCTCTAGGATACAGCGCAGGGCAGTTCAGAAGGCTAAAGAAGGTCGTTACCTGTCGCGAGCAACACGAGTAGTGGGAAACCGTAACACCACTAACCAATTCCTCCCATCATGGCCCTTCCCTCGGTGGCAACGTTCCCACACCATAGAAACTCCATTGCATATATGCAACCAAAAACCTAAGTCCTGTGTACCCCTGATGCCAGGTGGCCGTGACAATAGCACTGGCTCAGGCTACACCCCACTTGGCCTGTCCATGACGAACTTTTCTACGGCGCCCGGCATTGCCAAGCTGGTGTCCCTGCCATGAACTCGATTGAAAATTTTTGTTGCCTGTTAACCAGCATGCCCCTCAGGGGACTATGGGCATTGTGAAAACTGGCATATTGTTGTTCCTTTCAGGGAGGTTTCTTTTGTTGGAATTTGGTTTCTTTTGTTTAAATGATGTACTACAGGTGGGGTTTTCTTGCTTTCTTCCTGCCTACGTGGGTTGGGTTGTATACTTGTTGGTACCCTTCTTTATATGGGATGTGCAGTTGGTCCCAAACCAAAGGGACCTGAGGCTGCTTGTTTTTCCCTTGGCCAGCGCTAGGAGGTTTTTGATCGACATACCTAAGGGCTAAATTGGGGGCAATGGGTGGTCTGTCTTAGCTAGCTTTGTCTTGGCAGGGTGCTTGGAGTGGAGCCTGGGGTCCTTATAGCGGAGGTTTGCACCTTAAGCAAATAAATTCTAGGATTCAACAAAAAAAACAATAACTGTGTTACTGTTCTCTGTTACCATACGAGTAACGTTAAACATACCTGCATTCTGTTGACTCAGATGTCAGGCTCACGGAAGGTCACTCATCGGGTTGTCTCTTTTGGCGCATGACCCGTCATCAAGTTCCCGTGCTGTACTGTACTGTGCAGCACAGTAGTTTTGGAGAGCGACTTACCAATGTATCGCACGGGTGCCGTATAGGCAAAGATTTCACAGCTGCTCAAGTCACCTTTCCCGCCTTGCTAGACTAACTCGACAAATTGGGCGTCCCCGTTTTGAGACAGAATCTCCCTGGAGAGTCTAGTACAGTACCGAAGAATGGGAAGACAGCCCCAACCGCCGTCAGGGAACCCCAAGTTCTTGCTATCCTACGATCAACTCCGAACCCGCGTGTCCGAGGAGATCAGGATTTGCCGAGCCATCATCCAATTTGGAGGGTTAATGGTAACTCCCCGGCGGGATACCGTACTCGAGTACCGGTACGGAACCAAAAGCGATGGAAAATGCTTTGTATTACGAGTGGCAATGGGTGATTTTAAAGAGATCCTGACTGATCGGACGCTGGCTGCCGTATTGCCCGCCAGTGCAATATCGGTNGGGGGGAAGTGCTCAAATGATAAGAGATTGCTACAGGTTATTCCCTATCTAGCGAACCCCCAGTACCCTCCTACCCGCCCTCCCAGCTACCATCTTCGAGGAGTAAACAGCACGGACTGCTAAACGTGCCATCATCCACCTCCGAGAGAGAAGGATGGAGAGAGCAATAAATTCACAAATACGCTGTACAGCAGACGCCGCAGCAATTGAAACCCGCCCTGAGCGAACGGCCTTGCAGAGCAGATCAGGACCGGCTAGCCCCCGGAGATCTAGACGTTAGCCCAGATCAATCTTTCCGCTCGGGCGGAAGAGCTTTTCAACCTTTGGGCCACAAATCCGCCCAGCTGTCTTCAGGCAAGGCTCTACCCACTCGTGAAATACCGGTGCGATAAAGTGCTTGCACTGGGCTGTACTGTACTGTACGCTTGATACACACATATCTACAGCCGATCTATTACCCGTATACTGTACCCACGAGAGGTTCTCGAGCCTCGGCTAACTGACATCATATTGTGACATTGCAACTGTCGCACAACTATGCGTGAGGTGGAAAGCGCGAGATGGCAGGGTTACATTTGGGGCGTTTTGGGGGTTTTCTAAAGGAGACAAGACCCGAGAGTCGAAGTAAATACTCCGCGATGCGGGAATAGTCATTGAACATCACGGACGGCACCGCGAGGGTGTGAACTGGACACCGTCGCTCTTGACCGGTTTTCGCAAGAAGTCTTCGGACTCGATGGCTTTACGACGTGGGAGATGG
The DNA here is from genome assembly GCA_003182015.1 of Tuber magnatum. NCBI lineage: Eukaryota > Fungi > Ascomycota > Pezizomycetes > Pezizales > Tuberaceae > Tuber > Tuber magnatum. The sequence continues at coordinate 43,357 of PYWC01000070.1, read as the reverse complement.
AGTAAAGAAGAAAAAAAAAGTAAAAAAAAAAAAGCCGAAAAAGAGAGTTTACATGTTTGGTGTACGGAGTATATATTAGGGAGGTGGAAGGAATGAATGATAACTTCCTCGCAAAAACCGTTTCATTTCACGGCTGTCTGAAGGCAGAGGGCGTTATTGATAAGGTTAAAACGTTACCGCAGGGAAATCTTGGCGTTGGAGAGTTTCGGCCGCTTTTTCTTTTCTTTCTCTTTCCCTTAACTTATCATAATTTTTTTTCCCACTTCCCACAACCAAACCCAACCCACCACCCACCGCCTCACATTGTCCCAAGCCAACCTCGAGAAGGGCCATCGTCCACGCTATTTAACGGGAAAGGAGGGTAAAATAGTCATATCCTCCAGTTCCGCACCATTGTCTTCCCCGGAATCACGAACACCCCACAAATAGATCCAATTCGCAATGGCACCACCAAGCTCCCCGGTCAAGAAGCGACCGAGAACACAGTCCCTCCCCCCACTACCGAGCCTCACAGCGGAGCAAGCCGTCCCCATCTCGGCTGAAGACAGAGATTCCCAACGACTAATTGTCGTCCTGGCGCGGGCATGTCTCGAGACGCACAAAGTTTCGGCCAACGGAGGGGAGAAGTACGTCCTCCTCAACTCGGACGATCACATTGGAGTTTTGAAAAAGATGGGCCGTGATATCAGTGATGCCCGACCGGATATCCTCCACCAGGTCTGTTTGAATTCACTCCGTCCGCTATCCATTTTCTAGCCTCCCCCGATCCCCATTGCCCTCACGTCCTTTAGGTCTTCCTTCTCCTTCCCTTCTTTCGCACAGACCGAAATAGGGGTTGGTGCGGAGGAGGATTTTAGGCGTCCATAAGTACACACACACCTGCAAGGAGAGCATTCGTCAGAAGTTCAACCTCTCTAACGGAGAATGCAACATATTGCGCTTTCAACAGTGCCTCCTCACACTACTAGACAGTCCCGTGAACAAGGCTGGAAAGCTCCAAGTCTACATCCAATCCACCAAGGGCGTCCTCATCGAGGTGAACCCTACCGTGCGAATACCCCGGACGTTCAAGCGCTTCGCTGGTCTTATGGTGCAGCTGCTGCACAAGCTGTCCATACGATCAACCTCTTCCAGCGAGAAGCTGCTCAAGGTCATTAAGAATCCTGTCTCTCAGTACCTCCCGCCGAATTGCCGCAAGGTGACGCTGTCCTGGGAAGCGCCCGTTATGAATGTCCGGGAGTATATTTCCGGGCTCGAGGACAATGAGAGCATTTGCGTTGTTGTGGGTGCCATGGCGAAGGGGAAGGACGACTTTGCCGATGGGTGGGTTGATGAGAAGATTGGTGTCAGCAATTACTCGCTGTCGGCGAGTGTTGCTTGCAGCAAGTTCTGTCATGCTGCCGAAGATGTTTGGGGGATATTGTAGCTCTTCCCTTCCCTCCTTCCTTGTGCTGGTGCTTGCCGATGACTGTTTCTTTTTACTTCCCCATTCTTCCAGTCAAACACCACACAAAAAGGGGGACACAAAATGAGCGCTATAGAGAAAACTAAAAAAGCAGAGGAAAAACTATCAGCCCATGGCGTTCAACAGGCACTGGGTACATGGTTTTTTCATTTTTTCCTTCTAGGTTCATTCTCATTTGTCCATCTTTCTTGATGGCTTTTTTTTCTAGGGATTCTCCTTTTTGTTTTGTTTTAAGAGAGGAAATGGGTGAATACCTCAACGTATATTATTGTTGTTGTCAACGTTGGTTTTTTATTTTTATCTTGGTTCTCACGTTTACGATATGCTGCTTTTGCTGGAATGAGGTGTGGTGGTCTAGTTTTCAATAGTACCTGTAACTACTATGGTATGATACTGTATTGTACAAGTACTGGTAACTTACTCGAAGAGCTGTCAAGTTGAGCCTGCCACCGTATTGTATGAAGGAACGAATGAAGACCCGCCCGCTGCTATTGGGGGATCTATCTCTGCACACACACATGCAGGTGATTGCTTTGGGAATTTTCACCGTAGTGATGCGTGGCAGACCAAACAGGCCAGACAAACGAAGGAAGGGTTGGTGGGCCAGTAGTTTACGATACGCAGTTTTTGAAATAAAGACTCTTCCTCATCCTCCTCATCCATCCTTCCTTCCTTCGCCGATTCTCTTCCCCTCCTCCTCCATCCTAAACAAATTCTCCGAGTCAAAAGGGTCGTCACCAAAACCATCACAAAAAAAGGAGGATCACTGAAAAATCACCGCCGCAATGCCCCTCCCAGGTACCCCCCCCTTCCATTCTCCACTCCTCCCCCTCCATCCAGCTGACGAAACGAACAGCAGCCACCTCCCTAAACCTCTACCTCGGCAGCAACGCGTTAATATCCCTCTCGACGGCCTACTTCTACCTAACCTCACCAACGGCCTCGATTGTGAAACTCGGGGGCAGGCCCTCACCCACCTCCACAGTCCTGACCCAACTCCTGGCCTCGGGTGAAGCCCTAGTCTCCTACCTCTGCCTGGAGGGCCTGTTCTCCTCGAACAACGAGATGCGTGCCATGGTGGTGCGCGGGGTGGGCATCTACACGCTCATCCACATGGGCACGTTTTGGTGGGGACACAAGAAACACGTCAAGAATCCCAAGGGCGCCGGTACGTTCGTTGGCGGGCTGCTGTTGGGCGCTGGGGTGGGCGCTTGGTGGGGGATTTTGAGGAGGGAGGGGTTGCCAGCGTTTGTGTAGATGGGGATGAGTTGGAAAGGGGTGGGGTACTTAATGGGCTTTAGATGGTAATGATGATGGCGTGTTGTAACTGCGACGATACTATCCATGATTAATTGTATTCGATGTTTTGGCTTTTTGTTTTAAAGGTTCTTGGTGGGGAATTCTAACGCTTCCGGTACCTACTCGAAGGAGTGCGGGGAATCCTTTCCTTTTTTTTTTTTCCCCCCCCCTCTTTTTTTTCTCACCTTTCCCCCACTACCAACTCCTATATCCTACCGTCATTCATCAATAGATAGAGGATGGATGTGTTGTCTACCGCACCAGTGCTTTACTGCGCATGTTTCCTTCCTTCCTCCTACTGGAAAAAAGTATCAAGTACAGTACTCGGATAGAGTATTTCTGCGGCGTTGGGCACGATACCGTACAGCACTTGTTATATAAGTTAACTTAGCTCTGTGGTTTTTTTTTTACCGGGATCAGGTCTATGAACGATTGGTTCAGAAATTGAGTGTGCATCGGTGTGATCCGCGTCGGCACGCACATAGGGGGCATTACCGCTCAACATGTGCGTGGTCCTATGAAAAGGGGAAAATACCGATCCCAGGGAAAGATTGGGTCGGAGTTTACATATTATGTATGATACCGGTATATACCCAAACGTGTACGATGCAGCATCACCTCACCTTATTGTAGAAGTGCATCTATCGAAGAATACGGTACTGTAGCAACTCTTATCTCCCAGATCAGGGCACGGGAAATGAAACACTTGTACAGCACACACTCTAGTCAATACGGCATCATACCATTGCAGAATGGAATGGGTGAATAAGTAGTAAAACCCGATATCAAAACATGTTTTCCACGAGCACAGTACAGTACGGTTTCGACGAGTGTGGGTCCGTCCATGTGGATAGATTCATCGTAAGAACGTTATCATGGTAGCACAACCACCACCACCACTTGTAAGGGGAAAGAAAAAAAGAAAAAAAGAAGAAAAAAACACATGGTATGATACTGTCCGTACGATATCATACTGTATCATACTCGTAAAGTGCAATATCATACAAGACTTAGTTGATATACCGGTACGGGTACACAAGTAACTTATCCCCGAAACACCAGTACGATAATCTCCCACGCCGCACTACCAGCCCACCTACCGCATAATATCGTACCGGTACAAGCACTACAAGAGCGAGTATGATACCAGGTATGATAACAAAGTGCTCGTACAGTGCGGTGCAGTACCACCACCACAGCCACACATCGCACATTACATTCCGAGTCGCTCTGAGCACGGAACCGCTATCATAGAACTCCTCCCTCACCCGCACTGTACTGTATGGTGCCCATCGTCATGACTGGCACGGGTATGGGTGGGCTGAGTAAGCTGTTGGAAGGTTTCCCACAAAGGTTCTGGTTCGGGTGTGTGGTGTGGTATGATGTGGTGGTCGCTGCGTTCGTTGGTGCATGGTGTGATATGGTATGGTGTTCTCTCTGAATTCCTGTGAACAGTATCATAATTTATATATAGCATGGGCGGTGGGGGCGTGTGTGTGTAGAGGGAGGTATCTGGGTGGTCTGGGATGGGGGGGGTACGGTACTCGGAATGGTGTCGTGCAAATGCTGAATTCTGTTCGCGGCCTCCTCTGTGCACTGGAGCCTATCGTTCATCATCCTCCCGACCGGCCCCCGCGTGCCCGCAGTTTCAGAGTCCCGGTATCCCAATTGCTCCCATGGCGGACACCAAGCGGCCGGTATTCACTCTCTCGACCAGCAAGTCTGACCACAAGCCTTGGCACGAGTGACATGCAATGACTCACATCGCAAGATATACCCTCGCCTGTGATAACTTCTGGTAATAACCGGTAAAGTGGTCAGAGTCTGGGCCATATGACGCTTTTATTGGGTGAGAGTAAGAAAAGATAACCATTAAAAAAAACCCATCGAAATACACTGAAACATAACAAGAAAAGAGAGAAAAAAAATCATCCATCCCTCCATCATTCGTCATTACTTTTGCTTCTTCGCTCCCATCGGACCTCCATTACCAATCCCGAGTGGGCGTTAATTAACCTTTATCTATAATACAAAAAGTGCACGCAAGAACGTTTCGTTCGGATCAATCCGTTTCCAGTTTAATGTTGGCATTGTCGTGCTCCTGCTTGATCTTCTTAACTTCGGGGCGCGCTTCAGCGCCATCCTCTGCTTTGCGCTTGTTATCGTTATTCTCCTTGGCCTCAACCGCGTCCCCCTTTGTCTTAACTTGCGGGATCCCGTCTTTACCTCCTAGGCTAGTCTTGAGCTTTGGCGGCCCACCACGGTCGTTTCTACTCTTCCCGTCATTTCCCCTTCTGCCATTGCTGCCGTGATGTCTTCCACCACCCCTCCCGCCGTTCCCACCTCGTCCACCCTTGCCCCTACCCCGCTGGTTATTCCCGCGATGTCCGTTCTTATTGTCGAAGGACTTGCGGGGTAGTGATACCTTTGGCTGAACCTTCCCGTCTTTGATGTCTTGAATTTTCCCATCGCAGTAGGCCTTCTTGGTGAGCCATTGGAGGTCGGTATCATTCCATTTGGGTTTTTCTTCCAAGGCCATAAACACCTTCATGAGCTCTTCGTTCCTGAACTCGACGAAGATGGAACCTTTGAAAAAACCGGTACTTGTTCGCCTGAGGCGCACAGAGGAGATGGGTCCGTAAGGCGCGAACAAATTTTCGAGGTCAATCTGAGTGGTAGGGGTTTCGGCGCCGAAACCTTTCTGTTCCCTCATGGCGGGTAGTAAGCACCCGCACGCAAAGGCTGAAAATATTGGGGGGTGAGTCATACAACATAAATACTTCTTGGGACGGTCAGGTCCTCGAATTTCCGACCGCCGGTAATGTCCGCATCCCAGGCCTGACGGGGGATAGGTTGGCGCCCTCGCTGGTTAGACTTATCCTTGGGATCTTTGTTCTCAGCGTCATCTTCCTTCCTTTCAACCTCGTTGATGATCAGTGGAGTCTTCCGCTGAACGGTCTCTTCTCCAACATCACCAGCAACGACCAGCGCTTCGCTCTCGTGTAGCGCATTGATTATGACCTCTGGGTTTGTGAAACGGCGCATGCGTTTGAAGGAGCAGATAAGTTTAAGAGGGACCGCGCGGTTATCTTTGCCTACGATGCCGAAGAGGAATTTGTCAAAGGGGAGGTTGGAGTCTGAAAAGTAAAACTCGACCTGGACACAATCGCCGTGTTAGATATGGGCCGGGACAAAAGAAAAACGGTTCGGGGGGAAGGAGTGATTTTTATTATTATTATACCTGCTTCCTAATTTCCGCCGGGTCATCAGATTCCGGGAGAAGAGTTGCGTCGAACTTGATGTTTTCTCTTTTCTTCTTCTGCAACCCTGAGGGTTCCTTAGTCACCGCCGCCATGTTGTCCTTCTCCTCAACAGATGCGCTCATGTCCTCTGGCTCGGCAGATTCGACCTTGACTTGTTTGTCCTTCTCGGCAGCCGGCTCAACGTCACCTTCTATGGGCGTCTGTTCAATTGCATTCTCGATAGGCCTCTGTCTGACGGGCTCTTCCCGATTCGCTTTTGCCGCAGGAGCCTCTGGCTGCCTTGCAGATTCGACTTCTGCTTGCCCACTTTTCTCGACAGCCGGCTCAAGGGCGTCCTCGAAGGGCTTCTGTTCAACGGACTCCTGTTCAACGGACTCTTCCTGCTCCACTTCTACCTTAGGAACCTCCGCCTTTCCAGTAACGACCTCGTCACCCATTTTTAACCCTCAGAGCAAGCGGTGGGAAGAATAATGGGAGGAAATTAACAAGGGGTGAAGATTGTGTTAGGAAAATCGGGGGTGAAGGGTAAAAAATGAGTGGAGTTCGGATGGGAGGAGAGAAGATGCGGGAGCGGAGGGGGATGAGTCGACTGGTAGTTGGGTTTGACAGTGGGGTGGGATCACTATTCCTGGAGTCTAACAGGGCAAGGGTTCCCCGAAAAAAAAATCGGAATGGGGGAGGGGTTTAGTCTTGGCGTAGCTCGAATTGGTGGCAGTGGTTGGTTGAGACACGGTAGCAGGTGCAAGTCCTCTCAAGTACCGTAGTACTGTAAAAACTCTTGGAATTCGCTATCTCCGCGATCTGCAACTAAGGCTGAAACCAGTTAGTCTGGACTCCCTCTAACCATTTTGGGCCCATGATCAACAATGACGAAAATGGCATGTCTTAGATCTTCAACCTACTTGAAAAGACTTCGGAGCGATGTTTTTCCTACTAACTGTTCTTGCTGGCAATTCTGATATGTATTTCTCAGGTTGGAGGTCACCATTCTCCCCAGACCCTGACAGCTCTGATGTGGATTTCTCAAGTTACGGGCTATGTGGAATCAATTATTTCAATTGTGACTGCACACAATATCCAACCATTGAGAATCAACCTCCAAGTTACCTACAAATTCAATACTGGGATTATTATCATAAATATCAGAAATAGTAGCTGCCTCATAAACTGCCTCAAAATGCTTACATCAATTTCCAATCTGCATTCCCAAAAACCACTTGATATCTAATTCAGAATCACAAGTTCCATCTATCAGAAGTGACAGTCTAACTTTTCTAAATACTCAGTGAATAATATGTCTCTTCTCAAGATGAAACCTGTAGAACACATTGTAACGTGTTCGGGTCAGGCCCTAGTCACGTAGCGGTACGATAGGAGCAGATGGCTTCGTGATCAACACGAAGCGAGCGCTGCTGGCTAAAGGAGGCTTCGAGCGGGGTGTAATAGGAGATCAAAGAAGTAACCGTTCAACCAAGTATATTTAAGAATACTGTCCATCAAAGTCTGCTGTTTCCATCGCGGGAATCAGCGGTCTTTAAATACAGCATATCGCTTATCTCCAGTATGAGCGATATTGCAAAACACTGTGTGTATCAACCGATAGCACACGAAAC
>PYWC01000070.1:3154-26793 GCA_003182015.1 Tuber magnatum | reverse complement strand
TAGGAGCAGATGGCTTCGTGATCAACACGAAGCGAGCGCTGCTGGCTAAAGGAGGCTTCGAGCGGGGTGTAATAGGAGATCAAAAAAGTAACCGTTCAACCAAGTATATTTAAGAATACTGTCCATCAAAGTCTGCTGTTTCCATCGCGGGAATCAGCGGTCTTTAAATACAGCATATCGCTTATCTCCAGGATGAGCGATATTGCAAAACACTGTGTGTATCAACCGATAGCATACGAAACATTTCAAGTATCAAACGATACTGTGAAACCAAACATAAAACAGTGTGTGTATCAAGCGATAGCACACGAAACATTACGAGTATCAAACGATACTGTGAAATGAAACACAAAACAATGTGTGTATCAAGCGATGGCACACGAAACATTACAAGTATCAAGCGATACTGTGAAACCAAACATAAAACAATGGTAACCCGTGCCGGTTACAAAGGAAGAGTAGTGAGAAGAGAATGGTTTCATGAGCAAGCAGGGTTTCAGTTTTATGAACTTTATCCAACTATCAATCCAGCAGTTTTTCAGTTTAGTAATGGTTAGTTTCATGGATTCCGGAGATATTATTGAATTAGCCTAAATAGTATAACGAAAAAGGTAAAAAAGATACCTTCTGAGTGCTGGTCACTAGTAATAAACTGGCTTAGATTTAATTGCTGCAACTTGGAACCATACTCCCCTGTATTCCTGGATATAGTGGTTGACCATTCTGTAGGCTAATTTCCTAAGTGCAATATCTGCAATCTGTCGGAAATGATACCTCCGTGTAATGAGTTGTATGGATAGGTTCGGACAGCTACATGGCCAATTAGACCAGTTGGGATATTTGGGACATTTGGGACTAGGAAAGGACTGGAGTCATACGGAGGTATTTTCATGTTAGTAACTGCTATAAGTACGGTAGTTTCAAATATGTCTCTAGAAAAATAAGCAAGAAAGCAAGCCTCTCGCTTTCTTTTTCATTGATCAGTCCGATTACCTTGTGCTTCAACTTCTCGCTCCTCCGTACGATTTCCAACAGGTTATGAGCCCAGAGAAGTGTCGGACTACACCTAATGACACTGAGGTATATCCCGCATACTAGCGATAAGGATGTCTTTCTAGTAGAACAATGACATACTCCCGCTTGCAAAGAAGATGTAACGTGGTAGGGCCAGGCTCTAGTCATGTAGCGGTATGATAGGAGCAGATGGCTTCTTGATCAACAAGAGGCAAGCACTGCTAACTAAAGGAGGCTTCGAACGGGGTGTAATAAGAGTTCAAAGAAGTAACCGTTAAACCAAGTCGATTAAAAATACTGTCTGTCAAAGTCTGCTGCTTGCATCGTGGGAATCAGCGGTCTTTAAATACAGTCTATCGCTTAGCTCCAGTATGAGCGATATTGCAAAACGTTGTGTGTATCAATCGATAGCATACGAAACAATACAACTATCAAATGATACTGTGCAATCAAACATAAAACAATTTGTGTATCAACTGATAGCACACGAAAGAATACAAGTATCAAACGATACTGTGAAATCAAACCTAAAACAAGGGGTGTATCAACCGATAGCACACGAAACAAGACAAGTATCAAATGATACTGTGAAATCAAGATAAAACAATCTGTGTATCAAGCGATAGCACACGAAACAATACAAGTATCAAGGGATGCTGTGAAACCTAAATATAAAATAACCTAGTACCCGCACCGGTTACAAGAGAGGTATCGATACAAGTTTAGTGAAATCGACAAACTGAATAATACCAACTTTGCTCAGTCGGCACGCAATATTGACGCCTTTCTCGGAGGTAAAAACTGGCTTCAGACTGTCATCTAGCAGGAAGAGGAATCTGCTGTAGCCAACCATACCAGATGGAAGGACTATCAGAGTAGGAAAAGTGCTGCATATGCCTTAATCTTTGCCTCCTGTAGTACAGAAATGCAGAAGTACATTGGTGGACTCAGATGTAATGACCCAGCATACATGAGCTATGGCAGATGGAACCTATACCCATACAGGTAGCCAGGAGGCGAACTGGTAGGAACCGGCAGGCAAGTAAGTACTTGACCTATGGAGACCCGATGGCCCAGGCTCTGAGAGTGAACAGAATTGACCGGTCAGGGACTTAGGTACCTGGATACACCCGGCAGCAGTGTCAGTGTATTTAGGGACTTCTGAAGGGGCAGTTGCTCAGCTAGGCCGGGTAACTGGAAACAGGTCAGAAATGTCTATTGCAGGCGACGGGATAGATAGGCTAACAGGGAGAAGTTATCTTGTCCACTGTACCAGGTTACCCTACCATCGAGATCAGGTTACCCTGCCCTGAGACTTGGGTTATGCTACCCAAACTCCTGAGTTACCCTACCCTGCAATACAATGTCCCTGGCGGAGTTCGGGAAAATTGACTGCAATGTTTTTCACACAAAGCCATGTGTGGTACTGGGATCTGAGGGTTCAGGGGGATGCTATTGGGCGAGCTATGTAGCTTTGATGACGCTGCAAATTGGAGACATTATTCCTATCATACCCCTCCGGCCCCGCCTTGAGGCCCGGACGTCATGGTCAACCGGTTGCGTAGTTGTGTGCAGTCTAGTAAAGTGGAATCTTTGCAGACCTGCTTGCAACGTGGTATGCGTTTCTGCCGCCCGGTCGACCGTAAGCTGTTCACAGGATATCCAGGAGGGCATAGCGTGGAAGGTGGAGTACCTCCTCCAAGTTGTTCGCAGTAAAACAGACCAAAATTGATGGGGTTAATGGGTGGTAACTGTGGGGGTCCTGAAGGTAGTCCTGGGTGGTGCCGGGGCGACCGGGTGCGTTTCACACCTAGCAAGCCCGAAAGTGTTCTCAACGCCATAGGCTCTGAAAGGGAAGTGTAGAGACACCAAAAGCATGATTCCTACCACAGGTGAGGTGCATCCGAGGTAGTGGTCATGGGTAGCACCTATTGGATCACTACGCGACCACTGTGTCCTGGGGAAGACACTGGAAGTCCATGAACCGTAAATAGTAGATAGATGAAACGCTCATGGTAGCTTCCGGGGCCAAGTAGAAATCAATGCACATGGGAAGGGTGTCATAGATAATCTAGTTCATGCGGTATCTTGACGGTTAGCCACTGGCAAGACGCTGATGGGCAGAAGTTTTCACTATGGCGGGCAAAATGGAAATGTGCCACTGAAACGATACCCGCATAAGGTGAACACCGACTAGAGTGTGTCAACACATGCATGCCCAAAGTGGGTACCAGGAGACGTGTTGGACCGCCCCTGGTGGAGAAGGGTGTGCTCAAACAGTTGGGGTAAACTGATGGGGGAGTTTCTGGCATAAGATAAAACTACCTGAAAGTCTATGCGAGAACTCTTCTACTCCAACAATCAATCCTCCCGAGACCTTAATTGAGTGAAGCGTGAGGCTTAACGATATTAAGTTTTACTATTTACTTTGCTCTTACATGGGTGTGAACTTTTGGCAAAAGTTTGAAGTTGTTCGGTGCGGTTGCAACATTGGGATCCATGTTCCTAGGGGTGCCCCGGTTACAGTGTATCATGAAGCGACCTACCCACTTAACTCCTCTCCTGATCAATTCTTTTCCACCTTCGGCACTGACCTTGTGTCAATACTGGTAACCTTGTCAAGAACAAGTAGCCCTGGGTGGAAAGCGCAATGGCCAGTAGCGACCTTCGAGCTAGAATGGAATCCAACCCAGATTCAGATCTTGACCTTGACGAGACCTACGCCAACGCATTTCATGCAGTGGTTTACGTGGATGTCCGCGGTATTGAATGCGATGGTCACCAGTTGCTGCTGGAGGCCGCCCCTTTTAAGTTACCTGATGAATGTGTTGATCTTATGATTACAGAGTCTCGCACTGTGGCGCTTTCGTTCTTTCAAGATTCAGCCCTCGTCCACAACATGCCCCCTCCCACGCCGCAAGGGGTACCATGTAGCGAGTTCTCCCGGTAGTTCGTCGAACCTTACATCGTCCGGGAGCTATCCAGGTTGATTGAGAATGCGAAGCGGAAACCAAAGAACTGGAATGCCCAGCCGCAGCAGGTGTTCTGTAAACAGATTACCATGCCAGCGGTGGAATATATGAAAGTACAGTCAGAGCCATACCTGCGAGTGTTAAGGGACGAGATGGCATTGAAGGATCATATGGCACCGCTGGAAAGGGCCTTCGCAGGAGGTTATAGTATTGATGCTGGGAATGACATACTAATGATAGAGGTGGCGCCCCCACTCCCACTCGTGCACAAGAAGCCTGAGAAGTTGGGGGTTGAACTGGCTATGAGAGGCAGGGATGAACAGTGGAGGGCACATCTAAGCCCCGTGGGTGTATGAATGTTGGAATGCCTCAAGGGTGAAGGCTACAGCTATACCTCGTCCTTCACAAGAGCATCAACAGGCTCTCCGTCTCTCCCCTCCTCGATCCCCCGCAGTCGTTCAGGAAGTCTGGCGCTTGGACCAACCGATGGGTGTCGGGTTAAGAAAAGGACATCGAAGCCCCAGGGTATCACGGCACCAGATACACCTGACCCTACTCCTCGGCTGACCCCTGCTCCTGTTAACCCTCCTGCAACACCATCGGTTGCAACTGCCGTACCTCACATCGCTGCGCCAAGACCCACACTTTTACGCGTCTCGTTGCCCGCTCCTGATACCTTTCCAGCCACAGTCTTCCAGCCAGGAGTATCGGCCACCCCAGGGTTCCGACCACTGCGCGTGGCATCACCTGAATTTTTCAAACAGGTAAGGTGCCAGGAAGAGGGAGTACCCATGGCTCCATCACGCGGGACTCCGATCCCAGGACCTGGGACACCTTCTTGCTCTGTTTCTTGGGTACCAGTGATTCCCTCTGCCCCCCCGCAACTAAATCCTCCCTCTGTGCTCCCCACAATCACGAGCGGCGAGTCGGACAGCCAAGAGGGATTTTGCCTGTCATACTGCCAATCGGAAGAAACCCGTATGGGATGGATTCATTACCACACATATGGGTGCAGGAAGGAACAACGGACCCCTGTAAGGCATCGATGAAGGCAGAAGGAAGGAGATGAATGGCCAACATGTGGGTGTTGTGGCTCATGGAGGTACGTTGGCCTCCTGATGCAACCCATGAGCTGCCCAGAGTGACAAGCATTTCTGTAGATAACTCAGGTGGCACCTAACCGAACTCCTGTGAGTGGGCAACGCCCTCTTCCACCACTGGCATCAGTACCACCAAGGGTTAACCCCCCCAGGGATGGCAATGTAACGACCCAGCATACATGAGCTATGGTAGCCGGAACCTACACCCATACAGGGAGCCCAGAGGTGAACTGGTAGGAACCGGCAGGCAAGTAAGTAGTTGACCTACAGAGACCCGATGGCCCGGGCTCCGAGATGAGCAGACTTAGTGGGCACAAGTATTTAGGTACATGGCTACACCCGAGATTGGTGTCAGCGTACTTTGAGACCTATGAAGGGGCAATACACAGCTGGGTTGGGTAACTGGAGAAAGGCCCAGTGTGTCTATCTCCGGAAGTGGGATAGATAGGGTATCAGGAGAAAGTCCACTTGTCCACCGGACAAGATTACCCTACCCTCAGGACTGGGTTACCCTGCCTTGAGGCTTGGGTTACCCTGTTCAAGGACCTGAGTTACCCTACCTTTCAATACGAAGTCCCTCGGGGAGTTTGGGAAAAATGACTGGAATGTTTGTCACACGAAGCCATGCATAATACTGGAATCTGGGGTTCCGGGAGATGCTATTGGGCGAGCTACGCAGCTACGGAGAAGCTGTAAATTGAAGACATTATTCCTATCATGCCCCTCCGGCCCCGCCTTGAGGCCCGGACGTCATGGGCAAACGGTTGTGTAGTTGTGTGCAGTCTAGCAAAGGGGAATCTTTGGAGACCTGCTTGCAACACCATATACGTTGCTGCCGTCCGGTCGACCGTAAGCTGTTCGCAGGATATATAAGGGGGCATAGGGTGGAAGGTGGAGTACCTCCTCCAAGTTGTTCGGAGTAAAACGGACCAAAACTGACGGAGTTAACGGGAGTTAACCGTGGGGGTCCCGAAGGTAGTCCCGGGTGGTGCCGGGACGACTGGGAACGTTTTGCACCTACCACGCCCAAGGATGTCCCCAACGCCATAGGCTCTGAGAGGGAAGTGCAGAGACACTAAAAGCATGATTCCTACCGCAGGTAAGGTGTATCCGAGGTAGTGGTCATGGGTAGCGCCCATTGGATCACTCCTGGACCACCGTACCCTGCGGAAGACACCGGAAGCCCGAGACTCGTAAATAGTAGATAGATAAACCGCTCACGGTAGCTTCCGGCGTCAAGAAGAAATCAACGCGCATGGGAAGGGTGTCATAGATAGTCTAGTTCAGCAAGGGGTCTTGACAGTTAGCCACTGGCAAGTCCCCGATGCGCAGAGGTTTTCACTCCGGCGGGCAGAATGGAAATGCGCCGCAGAAACGATATGCACATATGGTGAACGCCGACTAGAGCGGGTCGACACATACATGCCCGAAGGGGGTGTCAGGAGACGTGTCGGACCGCCCTTAGCGGAGAAGGGTGTGCTCGAATAGTTGGAGTAAACTGATGGGGGAGTTTCTGGCATAAGATAAAACTACCTGAAAGTCTATGCGAGAACTCTCCTACTCCAACAATCAATCCTCTCGAGACCTTAATTGAGTGAAGCGTCAGGCTTAACGATATTAAGTTTTACCGTCTACTTTACTCTTACATCTGTGTGAACTTTTGGCGATAAGTTTGAAGTTGTTTGGTGCGGTCGCAACCTTGGGATCCATCTTCCTAGGGGTGCCCCCGTTACAGTATATCGTTAAGCGAGCTCCTCGCTTAACTCCTCTCCTGATTAATTGTTTTTCGACCTTCGGCACTGACCTTGCGTGAATACTGGTAACCTTGTCTCGAACAAGTAGCCCAGGGTGGAAAGCGCAATGGCTAGTATCGAACGTCGACCTAGAATGGAATCCAACTCGGATTCAGACCTTGACCTTGACGAGAACTCCGCCAACACATTTCGTGCTTCGGTGTTCGCGGACGTCCGCGGTATTGAATGGGACGGTCACCAATTGCTCCTGGAGGCCGCCCCTATTCAACTACCTGATGAATGTGTTGATCTTATGATTACAGACCCTCGCGCTGCGGCGCTTTCGTTCTTCCAAGACGCCGCCCTCGTCCACAACATGCTCCCTCCTCCACCGCAAGGAGTACCCTTTAGCGAGTTCTCCCGCGAGTTCGTCGAACCTTACATCGTCCGGGAGGTATCCAAGTCGATTGAGGATGCGAAGCGGGAACTGAAGAACTGGAATGCCCAGCAGCAGCAGGTGTTCCGTAAACAGATTACTACGGCAGCGGTGGAATGGATGAAGGTACAGCAGGAGGCATACCTGCGAATGTTAAGAGACCAGAAGGCATTGAAGGATCGTATGGCAGCGCTGGAAAGGGCCTTCGCGGGAGGTTATAGTATTGATGCTGAGAATGACGTACTGATGATAGAGGCGGCGCCCCCACTCCCACTTGTCCACACGAAGCTGGAGAACTTCGGGATGGAACTGGCTATGAGAGCCCGGGATGAACAGTGGAGGGCGTACCTAAGCCCCGTGGGCATACGGATGTTGGAAAGCCTCAAGGGGGAAGGATACAGTTATACCTCGTCCTTCACAAGAGCATCAACAGGCTCGCTGTCTGTCCCCTCCTCGATCGCCCGCAGTCGTTCAGGAAGTCCGGCGATTGGACCAACCGATGGGCGTCGGGTTAAGAAAAGGACGTCCAAGCCAAAGGGTATCACAGCACCAGATACACCTGACCCTACTCCTCGGCCGACCCCCGCTCCCATTAACCCCCCTGCAACACCGTCGGTTGCAACTCCCGTACCTCCTATTGCTGCCCCAAGACCCACACCTTTACCAGTTTCATTGCCCCCTCCTGATACCTTCCCTGTCGCAGCTTTCCCGCCAACAGTATCGGCTACCCCAGGGTACCGACCGCTGCGTGCGGCTTCACCTGGATTCTTTGAACAGGTCAGGCGCCAGGAAGAGCGAGCACCCATGGCTCCATCACGAGGGACTCCGATCCCCGGACCTGGGACACCCGCTCGTTCCGTTCCTTGGGCACCCGTGATTCCTTCTGCCCCCTCAAAACCAACTCTTCCCTCCATCCTCCCCACGATCACTAGTGGTGAGTCGGACAGCCAAGACGAGTACTGTCTGTCGGGCTGCAAGTCGGAAGAAACCCGTATGGGGTGGATTCATTACCACACGTACGGGTGCAGGAAGGGACCACGGACCCCGGTAAGGCACCGAAGAAGACAGAAGGAGGGAGACGGACGACCAACATGTGGGTACTGTGGGTCATGGAGACACGCGGGGCCCCCAATGCAACCTTTGAGTTGTCCAGAGCTTCAGTCGTTTCTGGCGATAACTCAGGCGGCTCCGAACCCAACTCCTGAGAGTGGGCAACGACCTGTTCCACCACCGGCATCAGTACCATCAGGGGCTAACCCCCCCGAGGATGGGAATCAGGATGGCCAGGAGGAAAGGTTTGATGGGTATGATAGACCCCGCGAGACCCCAGGTGGAAATACCGGGGGTAGTGGAGGTGGAAATGGACCACCTGTCGGTGGTACTACGGGAGCAGGTGGAGATCCTGGGGACTCTGACCATGATAGCTCGGATGATGATGATGCCGATTCTCTCCCCGACTTGACCCCTTTTCTCGGCGCTCGCAAGGATGACTGGAGCGACGAGAAGAAACGACGGTGGGACCGCCGTGCTAAGAAGCTGTCAAGGGAACTACGGAGCAGGGCGGCTGCACGACCATCATCTAGACAACGGCAGAAGAAGCCGGAAAAGCTGAGCGGCATTCCGGCGGTTAAGGGAAAGGTCACCGAACTCGCCAGCTTCCTGACGCTGGTAGAGGTTAAGTTCGAGTACTTTGCTGGGTGCAGGTTGACCGATATGGACAAGGTAAACCTGGTGATCCCCCTTCTAGAAGATACTGCCCGAACATGGTATCTTGGGCTGCACTCCCACATCAATAAGGAGGCAGCCAAGCGTACCGGAGTTCCAGTTAATAACAGTAACCCGTTAAGAACGTGGAAAGGATTCCGGGAACGGCTTGAACGGAGTTTCGGCGGTGACCAAGCGGAACGAGACCGATCCCTCCTTGAGTGGCGAGACCTAGTGATGAAGCCACATCACATCGATGAGTACCTGGACAAGATAATTGACTATATGTATAAGCTTAGCTATACAGACCCTGTGCAGGTACGAGATAAGGTACGGTCGGGCATTACTCAAGAAGTGAGGAACGCGTGGGCACTGAAGGAGCCCCATCCCACCGACTTGAACGACTACCTTGATCTTCTTCGGAAGGTTGGACACACACTGGAAGACAACACCCGGTTCAGCAACCGAGTTATCCACCCTGTCCAACGGTCTCAACCAACGGACAAGAAGGAGGATAGGTCCTCAACTTCCGGAAGGTTTAAAAAGAAGGATAAAGGTTCGGGCAGACAGAACCAGCGGTCTGCCAAACCTACTAATTTCAATGCGGGGAAACAGGCAAAGCCGGGGACTTCTGAGTATGCCCTGGCGCATAAGGAAATCCCGTCGACTTTGACCGAACGTCGGAGAAAGCACAACCAGTGCACCAAGTGTGGACAAACGGGTCACTTTTGGAGAAAGTGCACCGCGACGTCCCCAGTCGTTAGTTCGTCCAAACAGGCTCGTGGGTTGAAACGGTCAGCCCCGGTAAGCGAGCCCTCAGGTACGGACAAGCGACTAAAGCGCATTGAAGCGCCACCTCCGGCTACCTCGTCAAAGATACTTGAAGTCCGACAGGCATCACCTCAGATTATGGAGGTTGATACTGACGGCTCAGAATAGGTAAGACCCCATTCTGCGAAAGGTATAACCTTAATAACCTGTATCCATAGACCCCTGCGGGATGGATGAAAAGGAGCCCCGGAAGTGGCTTCTGGGATGGGTAAGTACCCCTCTACTGCATGAACGACCCTGATGCTGACTACACCCAGGTGGTGTGGGCAGATAGATGTTGAGGGCCGTGTGCGGTGGACAGGGCGATCTCTCCTTTGTGGGTTTTCAGGTTATTTCCTTTGTTCTAGTTATTTGTATTTCTTTCAGGATTTCTTTAGTGGGACGGACAAGTCATAGGACATTATTTTCGGTTGAGGCTGGGAGAGATCTCGCTCGCGGAGACGCTCGACATTGGGGAAGCAAGGTTGCTTCGCTTGGAACCGGTCCAACAGCGGACTTCTACCCACCTCGGGAAAATTTGTTATGTTTAGTACAAGCGGGATTAGTTCAGGCTGGACTTGATTGAATAAATGATGCTATGATCAAGTTTACCTGAGGAGGGTTTAGTACCCGAAATCATGCTGGCGTGATAGTAAACACCCTAGCTATTGATAAAACGATTCCCAATCCCTTAACGTTTACCGACCCGTTGTGGCCGCTCTTGTGTCGAAAGGCAAGAGATCAGAATTAGTAAACCAAGATGACTAAGTCCCTGAGACAAGTGAAGAGGCAGAAGCGTGATAACTTGCCTCGCCATACCAAGTCTATCCACCTGAGGGTAAAGCTAGACTGGAAGATTGGAGCTAGACAGGTAAGCGCTGAGGCGCTCCTGCTACTCGACAGTGGAGCTACTGGGCCAGTGCTTAGTAGCCGATGGGTTAAACAAACGCAGGCACCATGTGTCCGACGAAAGGTACATGTGCCGATAAGCGACGCAAGCGGTAATCACATTCCGGGGTCAGGTCTGCACTATACCAAATCATTGGACATGAGAATAGGCGACCACCATAACGAAATGCGGTTTGAAGTCGCGGACATGCCCGACACCAAGGTGGACGGGTACCTACCTATGTCTTGGTTGAAGGACCATAATCCCGACATAGATTGGAAAACAGGATCACTAACCTGGCGCTCAGATTTCTGCAAGGCTAATTGCCTGGCAGAGCAGGGGCGGTTAGTGTTCATGACCGATGAAGAGTTGCTAGCTGAAGACCCTAGTAATGTGTACCTGTTGGGAATTGTACAATTCTCCGATGAGGAAGGTGCTGACATTACCGTCAAGCTACTCCCTGAGTATAAGGACTACGGGGACATCTTCAGTCAAGAACGGATTGAGGCCTTGCCGGAGCACTCAAAGTATGACCACACGATCGAGTTGCTACCCGGGACTCAACCTCCGTTTGGGCCTATCTATCCGTTATCGGAAAAGGAGCTTAAGGCACTCCGGGAATATCTCAATGACATGCTGCGAACGGGGAAGCTACGGCGATCCAGTTCCTCAGCAGCAGCCCCTATCCTCTTTGTGCCAAAACCAGATGGTACATTAAGACTGGTAATAGATTACCGAGGGCTGAACAAAATCACGGTGAAGAGCAAGTACCCTCTACCGCTGATGAATGAACTGCGAGATAGGTTAGGAAAAGCCGTTGTGTTCACTAAGTTGGACTTGAAAAACGGCTACTATCTTCTGAGGATGGCAGAAGGTGAGGAATGGAAGACGGCCTTCCGGTGCAGATATGGACTGTATGAATACACGGTCATGCCGTTTGGGTTATGTAATGCCCCGGCAACTTTCCAGAGCATGATAAATGAGGTCTTTCGAGATCTCATGGATGAAGGAGTCATCGCGTATATGGATGACATCCTGATCTACTCCGAAACTATGGAAGAGCACGTCGCGATGGTAAGGCGTGTAATGGAGAAATTGCGGAAAGCTAGACTATGTGTAAGTATGAAGAAGTCCAGTTTCCACCAACGGGAGGTTGAATTCCTCGGATATAGGATCTCCGATATGGGGATCTCTATGTTGTCGGAAAAGGTGCAGACAATCAAAGACTGGGCACCTCCGACATGCGTCGTCGACGTTCAAAGCTTTATGGGCTTTGCCAACTTCTATCGTCGGTTCATAGAAGGGTTCAGCAAGATAGCGAAACCCCTCACGGACTTGACAAAGAAGGATGTCCGATGGGAATGGACACCTGCATGTGAGCAGGCCTTCAATCATTTAAAGGAAGCGTTCACGTCCAAACCTATCCTAGCACATTTTGACCCTGAACGGCCAACACGGCTAGAAACCGACGCTAGTGACTTTGCATTAGGAGCCGTTCTCTCCCAGTTATGTGAGGATGAGAGATGGCATCCGGTGGCCTACCATAGTAGGAAGTTTCACCCAGCAGAGATCAATTATGATGTCCATGATAAGGAAATGACTGCCATCGTGGCGGCATTCAAGGAATGGGATCATCTGCTGCGCTCAGTAACGGACCAATTGGTGATCTATACGGATCATAAGAACTTGGAGTACTTTAATAGTACCAAGGTCCTTAACCGAAGGCAGCACCGCTGGGCTGAATTCCTGCAACCATTTAACTTCAAGGTGGTTTACCGAGAAGGACGGTTGAATGAGAAGGCGGATGCTTTGTCGCGGCGTAGGGACTACCGCCCTGAAGGGGGGAGTGATTTTCCGCCACAGTCGTTTTTTCGCCCCGGACAGTGGGTCGGGAGCCAGGAACGGGACATCTTGCGACCACAGGTGTTGCAAGTGTGCCAGGGATTTCGGCTCAAGTCGTCCTTTTTGGATCAGTTGCGGGTAGCGATAAGCGAAGACCAGGAGTACTTAAGGATCCTGAAGGCAACAGCTGCAGGTGACAAAGAGGTCGACCGACATTTCACGACGGAAAAGGGCTTACTCCTGTACAAGAACAGGTGGTATGTTCCCAAGGGTCAGAATCTGAAGCAGACAATCATGAAGGCAGAACATGACTCCCGAATCGCGGGACACTTCGGGACTTACAAAACCATTGGCAGGGTGAGGGCTAACTTCTACTGGCCTAAGATGGATGAGCACATCACTGACTATGTGCGGACATGTGATGCATGCCAAAGAAATAAATCCATCAGGCACAAGAAGTTCGGGCTGCTGGAACCTATCGATGTTCCTATGCGGCCTTGGACAGCAATTTCAATGGATTTCATTGTCGCGCTGCCAGAGTCCGAAGGGTATACCAAGATCTGGGTCATAGTAGACAGGTTTTCGAAAATGGCCCATTTCATACCCCTGACCACTGAGGTACCTATCAAGGAGCTTGCCTTGATATTCCTGAAGGAGGTTTGGCGCCTTCATGGACTGCCAGAGTCAATCATCTCCGACCGAGATAGCCGATTCACATCCAAGTTCTGGATGAGTCTGATGCACTTGCTGCAAGTGAAACTAAACGTTTCGACTGCATTCCACCCAGAGACTGATGGGCAAACCGAGAGGGTTAATCAGACACTGGAGCAGTACTTGCGTAGTTACTGTTCCTATCAACAGGATGACTGGGTCTCGCTGCTACCCCTTGCGGAGTATGCGTATAACACCTCAACATCAGAATCCACCAGGTTGTCACCATTTGAGATCAATTATGGGTTCAACCCACGGACAAACTGGTCGGGTGTTGTGTCTGACAACCAAGGGATACACCCAAGTAGTGAACTCTTGGTTAAGGAATGGGAAGGAACCTGGCAACAGATTCGAGAAACGATTCAACGGGCACAGGAAAGGCAGCGGAAATGGCATGACCAGAAACGGCTGCCATCCCCGGACTATGTTACCTTGGAAGATGTGGCTGCTGGGCGGGCTAAGAAAGCGGACCGCGTGATGTTGAACCGGAAGAACATCCGCACCAAGCGTCCCATGGAGAAGCTGGACCACCGGATGTTTGGCCCTTTCGTGGTCAAACGTCGGGTGGGTACCCGAGCATACGAACTCCAATTGCCCACCCGATGGAGCATCCACCCGGTTTTCAATGTCACGCTGCTGGAACCCTATCGCGAGGATCCGGAATCGGGTAGGATCAAGGAGATCCCTACCCCCGAGCTCGTGGACAATGAGCCCAGTTACGTCATCGAAGCTGTTGTGGACAGTCGCTGGTATGGTGGAACAAAGGCGAAGTTTCCGTCGCGCTTTGTCCAGTACCTGGTTTCATGGGAAGGCTATGGAGCTGAGGAGAACTCGTGGGAGCCCTATGAGATGCTAGAAGGGACAGGCTTACAGGCCATGCTAGATTTCCACCAAAGATATCCGTCCAAGCCCAGGGACCATCGGGTCTTGGGGGAATCGAGTCGTGGAAAGAAAAGACGACGCTAAACGGTCCGGGACGGACCGTAGAGAAGAGGGGAGTGATGTAACGACCCAGCATACGTGAGCTATGGCAGCCGGAACCTACACCCATACAGGTAGCCCGGAGGCGAACTGGTAGGAACCGGCAGGCAAGTGAGTACTTGACCTACGGAGACCCGATGGCCCGGGCTCCGAGATGAGCAGACTTAGTGGACACAAGTATTTAGGTACATGGCTACGCCCAAGGTTGGTGTCAGCGTACTTAGGGACCTATGAAGGGCCAATACACAGCTAGGCTGGGTAACTAGAGAAAGGCCGAGTGTGTCTATCCCCGGAAGTGGGATAGATAGGGTAACAGGAGAAAATCCACTTGTCCACCGGACAAGATTACCCTACCCTCAGAACAGGGTTACCCTGCCTTGAGGCTTGGATTACCCTGTTCAAGGACCTGAGTTACCCTACCTGCCAATACGAAGTCCCTCGGGGAGTTTGGGAAAAATGACTGGAATGTTTGTCACACGAAGCCATGCATAATACTGGAATCTGGGGTTCCGGGAGATGCTATTGGGCGAGCTACGCAGCTACGGAGAAGCTGTAAA
This sequence comes from Tuber magnatum, assembly GCA_003182015.1. Taxonomy (NCBI): domain Eukaryota; kingdom Fungi; phylum Ascomycota; class Pezizomycetes; order Pezizales; family Tuberaceae; genus Tuber; species Tuber magnatum. The sequence continues at coordinate 12,044 of PYWC01000070.1, read as the reverse complement.
TTGAAGACATTATTCCTATCATGCCCCTCCGGCCCCGCCTTGAGGCCCGGACGTCATGGGCAAACGGTTGCGTAGTTGTGTGCAGTCTACCAAAGGAGGATCTTTGGAGACCCGCTTGCAACACCGTATACGTTGCTGCCGTCCGGTCGACCGTAAGCTGTTCGCAGGATATATAAGGGGGCATAGGGTGGAAGGTGGAGTACCTCCTCCAAGTTGTTCGGAGTAAAACGGACCAAAACTGACGGAGTTAACGGGAGTTAACCGTGGGGGTCCCGAAGGTAGTCCCGGGTGGTGCCGGGACGACTGGGAACGTTTTGCACCTACCACGCCCAAGGATGTCCCCAACGCCATAGGCTCTGAGAGGGAAGTGCAGAGACACTAAAAGCATGATTCCTACCGCAGGTAAGGTGTATCCGAGGTAGTGGTCATGGGTAGCGCCCATTGGATCACTCCTGGACCACCGTACCCTGCGGAAGACACCGGAAGCCCGAGACTCGTAAATAGTAGATAGATAAACCGCTCACGGTAGCTTCCGGCGTCAAGAAGAAATCAACGCGCATGGGAAGGGTGTCATAGATAGTCTAGTTCAGCAAGGGGTCTTGACAGTTAGCCACTGGCAAGTCCCCGATGCGCAGAGGTTTTCACTCCGGCGGGCAGAATGGAAATGCGCCGCAGAAACGATATGCACATATGGTGAACGCCGACTAGAGCGGGTCGACACATACATGCCCGAAGGGGGTGTCAGGAGACGTGTCGGACCGCCCTTAGCGGAGAAGGGTGTGCTCGAATAGTTGGAGTAAACTGATGGGGGAGTTTCTGGCATAAGATAAAACTACCTGAAAGTCTATGCGAGAACTCTCCTACTCCAACAATCAATCCTCTCGAGACCTTAATTGAGTGAAGCATCAGGCTTAACGATATTAAGTTTTACCGTCTACTTTACTCTTACATCTGTGTGAACTTTTGGCGATAAGTTTGAAGTTGTTTGGTGCGGTCGCAACCTTGGGATCCATCTTCCTAAAGGTGCCCCCATTACAGGCAAACAGGATAGCCAGGAGGAATTGTTTGATGGGTATGATAGACCACGGGAGACACCAGGCGGAAATACCGGCGATGGTGGAGTGGAAATGCCCCTCCTGAAGGTGGTGCAACTGGAGCGGGAGGAGACCAAGGGGACTCCGACAATGACAGTGCGGATGATGATGATCCCGATTCTGTCCCTGATGTGACTCGCTTCCTCGGCGCTCCCAAGGATGATTGTAGTGACCAGAAGAAACGGCAGTGGGACCGCCATGCTAAGAAGCTACAACGGGAATTCCGGAGCTGATCGACCTCATGGCTATCCTCCAGACAGCCGCAAAAGAAGCCAGTGAAGTTGAGCGGTATTCCGGCGTTCAAGAGGAAGGTTACCGAACTTGCAAGCTTCCTAACGTTAGTGGAGGTCAAGTTCCAATACTTTGTGCAGTGCAGGTTGACCGATATGGACAAGGTAAACCTGGTGATCTCCCTCTTAGAAGATACCGCCCGAACATGGTATCTTGGGCTGCACTCACACATCAACTAAGAGGCAGCTAAGAGTTCTGGTGTTCCTGTTAATGACAGTAACCCGTCGAGCCCGTGGAAAGGATTCCGGGAACGACTAGAACAAAGTTTTGGCGGGGACCAAGAGGAATGAGACTGATCCCTTGTTGAGTGGCGAGACCTGGTGATGAAGCCACATCACATTGATGAGTACCTGGACAAGATAATTGACTACATGTATAAGCTTAGCAATACAGATCCAGTACAGGTACGAGACCAGGTACGATCGGGTATTATCCAAGAAGTTCGAATGCGTGGGCACTCAAGGAGCCCCATCCAACCGACTTGAACGACTACCTTGACCTTGTGCGGAAAGTTGGACACACGCTGGTAGACAACACCCAGTTCAGTAACAGTGTTATCTATCCTGTCCAACGGTCGCAGCCAATGGAAAAGAAGGACAATAGGTCATCGACTTCCTGCAGGTTTAAGAAGAAGGAAAAAGGTTTGGGCAGACAGAACCAGAGGCCTGCCAAACCTACTAATTGCAATGTGGGGAAACAGGCAAAGCCAGCGACTGCGGAGTATGCAACAGCGTATAAGGAAATCCCGTCGACTTTGACGGAACGTCAGAGAAAGCACAAGGAGTGCACCAAGTGTGGACAAAGTGGTCACTTCTGGAGGAAGCGCACCGCCACATCCCCAGTTGTTAGTTCATCCAAACAGGCTCATGGGTTGAAATGGTCAGCCCCAGTAAGCGAGCCAACAGGGACGGACAAACGACTAAAGCACATTGAAGCGCCCCATCTAGCTTTCTCGTCAAAGATACTGGAAGTCCGCCAGGTATCACACCAGATCATGGAGGTTGATACTCACGGCTCGGAATAGGGAAGAACCTATTCTGTTGAAGGTGTAATCTTATTAACCCACAGCCATAGACCCCTGAGGAATAGATGGACATGAGCCACAGAGGTGGCTTCAGAGGTGGGTAAGTACCCTTCTACCACATAAACGATCCTGATACTCACTACACCCAGGTGGTGTGGGCAGGCACATGTGGCGGGCCGTGCGCGGTGGGCTGGGCTATCTCTCCTTTGTTGGGTTATTGGTTATTTCCTTTGTTCTGGTTATCAGTATTTCTTTCAGGATTTCTTTACCTAGATGGGCAAGTTATAGGACATTATGTCAGTTGAGACTGAGTAAGGTCTTGGTAGAGGAGACACTCGACATTGGGGAACCAAGGCTGCTTCGCTTGGAACCGGTCCAACACAGGACTTCTACCCACCCCGGGGAAAATTGTTATATTTAGTATAAGCGGAATTGGTTCAGGCTGGCCTTGATCAAATAAACGGTGCTATTTCCAAGTTTACCTGAGCAGGGTTTAGTACCCAAAATCATGCTGGCATGATAGTAAACACCCTAGCTATTGAGAAGACGAATCCCAATCCCTTAACGTTTACCAACCCGTTGTAGCCGCTCTTGTGTCGAAAGGCAAGGAACTAAAAGGGTTTACTAAGCCAAGATGACCAAGTCACCAAGACAAGCGAAGAGGCAGAAGCGTGACAACTTGCCTCGTCATACCAAGTCTATCCACCTGTGGGTCAAGTTAGACTAGAAGATAGGAGCTAGGCAGGTAAGGGTGGAGGCACTCCTGCTACTCAATAGTGGAGCTACTGGGCCGGTGCTTAGTAGCCAATGGGTTAAGCAGACTCGGGCACCTTGTGTACGACGAAAGGTACATGTGCCGATAAGCGACGCAAGCGGTAATCACATTCCTGGGTCAGGTCTACACTATACCAAGTCATTAGAGATGAGGATAGGTGACCACCACAATGAGATGCACTTTGAAGTCGCGGATATGCCCGACACTAAGGTGGATGGGTACCTACCTATGTCTTGGTTGCAAGACCATAACCCCGACATGGATTGGAAGACCAGATCACTAACCTGGCGTTCAGATTTCTGCAAGGCTAGCTGCCTTGCAGAGCATGGGCGGTTAGTGTTCATGACCGATGAAGGGTTACTAGCAGAAAGACCCTAGTAATGTGTACCTATTGGGAATTGTGCAATTCTCCAAGGGGGAAGGTGCCGACATTATGGGTAAGCTACTCCCCTAGTATAAGGACTATGGGGATATGTTCCGTCAAGAACCGCTTGAGCCGCTACCGGAGCCTGCGAAGTATGACCATACGTTCGAGTTGTAACCCAGAACTCAACCTCCGTTTGGGCCAATCTATCTGTTATTGGAAAAGGAGCTTCAGGCACTGTGGGAATACCTCAAGAGCATGATCCGTACGTGAAAGCTACGGCGATGCGGTTCTTCGGCAGCAGCCACCATCCTCTTCGTGGCAAAACCAGATGGTACATTAAGACTGGTAATAGATTACTGAGGGCTGAACAAAATCCGGGTGAAGAGTATGTATCCTCTACCGTTGATGAATGAACTGCAAGATAGGTTAGGAAAAGCCGCCGTGTTCTCCAAGTTGGACTTGAAGAACGGCTACTACCTTCTGAGGATGGCAGAAGGTGAGGAATGGAAGACAGTCTTCCGGTGCAGATATGGACTGTATGAATACAGGGTCAAGCCGTTTGGGTTGTGTAATGCCGCAGCAACCTTCCAAAGCATGATAAATAAGGTCTGTCGGGATCTCATGGATGAAGGAGTTATCGCGTACCTGGATGACATCCTGATCTACTCCGAAACTAAGGAAGAGCAGGTCGCGATGGTGAGATGTGTGATGGAGAAAATGCGCAAAGCTAGACTGTGTGTAAGCATGAAGAAGTCCAGTTTCCACCAAGGGGAGGTTGAAATCCGCGGATACAAGATCTCCGATATGGGAATCTCCATGTTGTCGGAGAAGGTACAGACAATCAGGGATTAGGCATCTCCGACGTTGGGTTGTTGACGTTCAAAGCTTTATGGGCTTTGACAACTTCTATCGTCGGTTCATAGAAGGTTTCAGCAAGATAGTGAAACCTCTGACGGACTTGACAAAGAAAGATGTCCGATGGAAATGGACACCTGCGTGTGAGCAGGCCTTCAACCATTTGAAGGAAGGGTTCACGTCCCAACCTATCCTCGCACATTTCCATCCTCGACGGCCAACCCGGCTGGAAACTGACGCTAGTGACTTTCCATCAGGAGCCCTCCTCTCCCAGTTCTGTGAACATGAGAGATGGCATCTAGTGGCCTACTATAATAGGAAGTTGCACCCAACAGAGACTAATCGTGATGTCCATGACAAGGAAATGACTGCCATTGTGGCAGCGTTCAAGGAATGAGATCATTTGCTGCGCGCAGTAATGGCCACAGTTGGTGATCTATACGGATCATAAGAATTTGGAGTACTTCAACAGTAGCAAGGTCCTTAACCGAAGACAGCACCAATGGGCTGAGTTCCTTCACCCGTTTGGCTTCAAGGTGGTTGACCAAGAAGCAGGGTTGAATGCGAAGGCAGATGCTTTGTCGCGGCATAGGGACTACCGCCCTGAAGAGGGGAGTGATTTTCCGCCACAGTCATTTTTTCGCCCCGGACAGTGGGTTGGGAGCCAGGAACAGGACATCTTATGACCACAAGTGTTGCAGGTGTGCCAAGGATTTCAGCTCCAGTCTTCCTTTTTGGAGCAACTGTGGGTAGCCATGACCAAAGACCAGGAATACTTGAGGATCCTGAAGGCAACAGCCGCCGGTATCAAAGAGGTTGACTGACAGTTCACAACGGAAAAGGGCTTATTCCTGTACAAGAACAGGTGGTATGTTCCCAAGGGTCAGAATCTGAAGCAGACAATCATGAAGGCAGAACATGACTCCCGAATCGCGGGATACTTTGGGGCTTACAAGACCATTGGCAGGGTGAGGGCTAAGTTCTATTGGCCTAAGATAGATGAGCATATCACCGACTATGTGCGGACATGTGATGTGCGCCAAAGCAATAAGTCCATCAGGCATAAGAAGTTTGGTCCGCTGGAACCTATTGATGTTCCTATGCGACCGCGGACAGCGATTTTGATGGACTTCATTGTGGCGTGGCCTGAGTCCGAAGGATATACCAAGATCAGGGTCATAGTGGACAGATTCTCGAAAATGGCACCTTTCATACCCCTGAGCACTGAGGTACCAATCAAGGACATTGCCTTGATATTCCAGAAGGTAGTTTGGCACCTTCATACACCCCCAGAGTCAATCATCTCTGACCGAGATAGCCGATTCACATCCAAGTTCTGGATAAGTCTAATGCACTTGTTGCAAGTGAAACTAAATGTTTCGACTGCATTCCACTATGAGACTGATGGGAAACCGAAAGGGTTAATCAGACACTAGAACAGTACTTGCGTAGTTACTGTTCCTACCAACAGGATGATTGTGTTTCCCTACTACCCTTTGCGGAGTATGCATACACCACCTCCGCATCAGAATCCACCACGTTGTTACTATTTGAGATCAACTCTGGGTTTAACAGCAGGACAAACTGGTCGGGTGTCGTGTCTGATAATCAAGGCATACACCCTGACAGTGAGCTCTTGGTTAAGGAATGTGAAGAAACCTGGCAGGAGATTGCAGAAACAATTCAACAGGCACAGGAAAGGCAATGGAAATGGCGTGACCAGAGAAGGTTGCAATCACCGGACCATGTTACCTGGGAGGTTGTGGCTGCTGGGTGGGCAAAGAAAGTGGACTGCGTGATGTTGAACCGAAAAAACATCCCCGCGAAACGTCCAATGGAGAAGGAGGCCCACCGCATATTTGGACCTTTCGTGGTCAAACCTGAGTTCGCTAACCGAGCCTATGAACTCTAACTGCCCGCCAGATGGATCATCCATACAGTTTTCAATGTCACCTTGCTTGAACTATACCGTGAGGATCCGGGATCAGGTAGGGTCAAGGATGTCCCTACGTCGCAGCTCGTGGACAATGAGCCTAGTTACATTATCGAAGCTGTTGTGGACAGTCGATGGTACGGTGGAGGAAAGGCGCAGCTCTCGTCACGCTTCAATCAGTACCTGGCTTCATGGGAAGGCTACAGGACTGAGGAGAACTCATGGAAGCCTTATGAGATGCTAGAAGGGACAGGCTTACAGGCCATACTGGATTTCCACCAAAGGTATCTGTCCAAGGCCAGGGACCATTGGGTCTTGGGGGAATCGAGTCGTGTAAATGAGAGGCGACGCTAATGGTCCAGTACGGACTCTAGAGAAGAGGGGAGTGGTGTAACGACCCAGCATACATGAGCTATGGCAGACGGAACCTATACCCATACAGGTAGCCAGGAGGCAAACTGGTAGGAGCCGGCAGGCCAGTATGTACTTGACCTACGGAGACCAGATGGCCCGGGCTCCAAGATTGAACAGAATGGGCCGGTCAGGGACTTAGGTACCTGGATAAACCCGGGAGCGGTGTCAGCCTACTTAGGGACCTCTGAACGGGTAGTTACTCAGCTAGGCAGGGTAACTGGAGTAAGGTCAGAAGTGTCTATCTCCGGCAATAGGATAGACAGGGTAACAGGAAAAAGCTATCCTGTTCATCGGACAGGTTATCCTGCCCTCAGGATCAGGTTACCCTGCCATGGGGCTTGAGTTACCCTCCCCAAGATCCTGAGTTACCCTACCCTGTAACACGAAGTCCCTGGTGGAGTTTGGGAAAAATGACCAGAATGTTTGTCTGGCGAAATCATGCACAATACTGGAATCGGGGGTTCCCGGATGTGCTATTGGGTGAGCTACACAGCTCCGAAGAGGCTGCAAATTGGAGACATTATTCCTATCATAGCGCTGAGGCCCCGCCTTGAGGCCCAGACATCATTGACAAACGGTTGCGTAGTTGTGTGCCGTCTAGTGAAGTGGAATCTTTGCAGACCTGCTTGCAACACCGGGTACGTTACTGTTGTCTGGTCGACCATAGGCTGTTCGCAGGATATATAAGCGGGCATAGGCTGGAAGTTGGAGTATCTCCTCCAAGTTGTTCGGAGTAAAATGGACCAAAACGGACAGAGTTAATGGGTGTTAACCGCGGGGGTCCTGAAGGTAGTCCCGGGTGGTGCCGCGGCGAGCGGGAGAGTTCTACACCTACCAAGCCCGAAAGTGTTCTCAATGCCATAGGCTCTGACAGGGAAGTGCAGAGACACCAAAAGCATGATTCCTACCACAGGTGAGGTGCATCTGAGGTAGTGGTCATGGGCAGCACCCCTTGGATCACTCCTGGACCACTGTGTCCTGCAGAAGACACCAGAAGTCCATGAACCGTAAATCGTAGATAGATAAAACGCTCACGGTAGCTTCCAGGGCCAAGTAGAAATCAATGAACATGGGAAGGGTGTCATAGATAGTCTAGTTCATGTAGCGTCTTGACGGTTAGCCACTGGCCAGACACCGATGCTAAGAAGTTTTCACCCCGGTAGGGAAAATGGAAATGCACCACAGAAACGATAACTGCATAAGGTGAACGCCGACTAGGGTGTGTTGACATGCATGCCCGAAGGGTGTGACAGGAGACCTGTCGGACCGCCCTTAGCGGAGAAGGGCGTGCTCCAATGGTGGGAGTAAACTGATAGGGAAGTTTCTAGCACAAGATAAAACTACCTGCCAGTCTATGCGAGAACTCTCCTACTCCCACAATCAATTCTCTCGAGACCTTAATTGAGTGAAGTGTCAGGCTTAATAATATTAAGTTTTACCCTTTACTTTACTCTTATATCGGTGTGAACTTTTGGCGCAGTTTGAGGTTGTTTAGTGCGGTGGCAACCTTGGGGTCCATCTTCCTAGGGGTGCCCCCGTTACAGACAGGACTAAGAAAGGAAGTGGCGCATACTTTGCAAGTTTCTGTACGGGAAAGGCAGAAGAAGCGTATCACCAAGCAATAAACCTATTAGGCGGTAGCCGGGTCTAAGAACAACCCAGTCTAGTATAAGGACTGATACGTGATGAAGTGATCGCTAGGAAGGCACACTCGAGATAGCAAAGCAGAAGTAAATTATGGAAGTGTATCGTTTAACAAATATATTGATAAGATCTGTTCCCCATCGCTGATGATCTCTGTAAGCATAGTAGGGACCTCGATATTTATATTCCGTATCTGGGTGTTCATGGCCCATCTATTCATCCCACCTTTCTCTGTGCAAACTTTCCAGACCCTGAAAACCTTTACCCCACTTGATCCTGATTTCTTCGCACAGTGGTGAGGGTGTTCCACCTCTCTCCTCACCGCATCTGGGCTAATCATAGTCACTCGAACCCTTTCACCATGGCAAGTGGGTACTGGTCCTTTCTCTGCATACGGAGTGATCAGCTCTGTAACCGGTACGGGTTACTAGGGTTTTATGTTTTATGTTTTATGTTTGGTTTCACAGTATCGTTTGATACTTGTATTGTTTCG
>PYWC01000069.1:1123968-1137802 GCA_003182015.1 Tuber magnatum | reverse complement strand
TCCACCGGAATTTCGTTTGCTTTTCCCGACATGCCGCTTGCTTGTGGTGCTTGCTTGTGCTGCTGATGATGGCGATTAAATACTCGAGTACCGTACTGTAGCTTTCCCCCCAAAGGAGCTTACGAGTTTTCCGTGGCGAGCGGTTGGTGGAGAACAAGTATGTATGAGACCGTACGTCTAGAAGGTACAGTACTCGCAGCCTCATTCAGTTCGTCAGCTAGTCGCTCGCGTAAGGCTGCCCAGCCCAGGCATGGGATTTCAAATAAGAGCATCCCATCAGCGGGAGCCAACTCGGCCGAAGGGACTATTCCAATTGGTGGGTCTGACTTTGTACTCGAGTACTAGAATCAGGCGGAAAGAAGAATTTAGAAGGAGAAGAAGAAAAAAAAAAGAGTGACGGAGAGAATAGACTTTTTCCCCACTCCAGCGGTCGCTGCTATCATACTGGGTATAGCAGATCACGTGTGCCTTCGACAAAGAGGGGAATTTCGAGTGAGGTTATATGACAAACGCATGATCCACGGGGTCTTTGTTGCCCCACAACGCGTCTTCCCAACGACAAATCTCTTGTTTGCTTGACAAGTGTATAAGTCCGGGTCCATCCAACAATGCCGCCACGACAAAGAGCCCGCCAACAACCTGTCCGGGGACCGTCGCCATCGCCGTCGCCGTCGCCGTCGCCGGTTGCCTCGGAAAACGAGTCCATCGAGGAGACCATTTCACAGGAGGAAGGGGACGAAGACGACGATGAGGATTTGGACGACGACGAGGAACCAACCACTGAGAGCGCAAGTACGACACCACCCACCATCAAGCTTTCGGAAAAAAACATTGCACCACGGCTAACCGGGTATCATGGGAACAGTGCCGGAATCGTCAATCGAAGGCCTAAAAGAAATCGGCAATCTTGCCAGTTGGACCGTCTCTTCCGCGAAGCCTGGCAACGGAGTCGAGCAACTGCGGGATGAGGATACCAATTTGTTCTGGCAGTCTGTTCCCCCTTGCAGTTCACCTTTTTCTCGTCCATATTTATCTGATTCCCTCTCTCTCTCTCTCTCTGCAATAGATCGGATGGGCCGCAACCCCACACTATAAACATCCACTTTGCGAAACGGGTCTTCGTCAACAAGATTCGTATGTACCTCGACTTTGAAAACGACGAATCCTACACCCCTACCCGTATGTCTGTGCTTTCGGGAACCGGGTACCACGATTTGCAGGAGGTTACGACCATGAATTTCGAACAGCCGAGTGGGTGGATTGATGTCCCCCTTGAGGGGGTGCATGAGGAGTATGTATCGGATTTTAATGGGCTCTTATGATGTGTGCTGACAATTTAAAAAGTGGCCGGTTGAGGACATTCCTCATACAGGTATGCATTCATGCGAATCATCAGAATGGTAAAGATACGCATGTTCGTGGGTTACAGATTTTCTCCGCTGAACCGTATGTATATCCCCGAGATGTTGGGGTAGTGCATAAAACTAATTGCGTATAGACCGAGCTTCGACTCTGATGAAGTGCCTTTTACCTCTAGGCAAATGTTGACGGAGCTGGAATTACGCTAGTTTCTTTAAACAATATTTACTATAAATCTCTTCATATCGGGGCTTGGTTTGTTTTTCTACGGGTGTACGGGATACCATGGCTATTGCAGAAATTCATTTTCTAGAAAACACATTTTCCCCCCAAAGAAGCAATAGAGTGTTGAGTGGTGTAATCTCGAACTCAGACTATTATACACGTGAAATTGGCCGCGATTTAGGGGCCACGATCGGTAATTTCAAAACCCAGCCTGAGTTTGCACATCTCAGTTTTCTATTCGCTCAGGAGAGTGTTTAAGGCTCCTGCAATCTTGTCACCGAGCTCGGAGGTCGTGGACGTTCCACCGATATCACTAGTCCCAAAACCATCATTAAGAACTGTGCGGACGGCTTCCTCAACCGCCAGAGCTTCCCCGCGCATATTCAAGGAATAGCGCAGCATCATTGCGCAGGAAAGGATAGCAGCCACAGGGTTAACAATGCCTGTACCGCTGTCAGCAATTAATCACTGCGTCCTCTGATGCTGAGAACCCACCCTTTCCGGCAATGTCCGGGGCAGACCCGTGAATGGGCTCGTAAATCCCGTTCACCTTTGTCTTCCCATCCGGAACGCCGGACAAGCTAGCGCTTGGCAAAAGCCCCAAGCTACCGGGGATCACACTCGCCTCATCGCTGATGATATCTCCGAAAAGATTGCTTGTAACAATGATTCCGTTCAGGGCGCGAGGGTTCTTAACCATCAACATGGCGGCTGAATCAATCAGCTGGTGTTGATACTTGATCTGCGGGAATTCCCCGCTAAGGATCTCATCGACGGTCTTTCTCCAGAGCCTGCTGGTAGCTAGAACATTTGCTTTGTCCAACGAGGTGATTGGCAACGGAGGATCAATCTGTGAAGCCAGATGTGCCGCCAAACGGACGATACGTTCAATCTCGGGACGAGAGTAGGGCTCGGTGTCGTAGGCTATCCCATCGCCCCCGTCCTCCTTCCTGTCACCGAAGTAGATACCTCCAGTGAGCTCGCGGATGATGTTGAAGTCGACACCCCGGCAGACTTCTTCCTTCAATGGGGAGAGCTTGACAAGGACCTCTGCAGCGAAGTTGCATGGTCGGAGGTTTCCGAATGCTTGCATTTCCTTGCGGAGCTTGAGAAGGCCCTGCTCTGGGCGCACTTTACCGGTTCCCCATTTCTGAGTTCTGTCAGTGAATACGACCCCAAATGTTGGAACAAGAGAGGTGAGGGGGGAGGGGGAAAGAAAATGAACGTACAGGTCCACCGACTGCTCCTAGGAGAACTGCGTCAGCTGCCTTAGCCGCATCGAGTGCTTGGTCTGTAAGAGGTTCTCCGGTTGCGTCAATTGAGGCCTGGTCTCCCCCTTAGCCATGCTCAATCAATCAATCCTCAGGATTATACAAGAGGGCTGGGAAGACTTACACCACCGAGAAGATGGTTTTGAAAATCAAACTTGGCCTTAGAATGTTGTTCAATGACCTTGAGGATCTACCGGTACACATGAATACCACAATAAGCTCCTACTCTGCATTCCATTCCATCCCATCCCATCCCGAAAAGTCAAACCTTAATGGCCTCCTTAATAACCTCCGGACCGCAATGGTCACCTACGGGTAGTTCAATTAGCCGAATCCCCCAACTTCTGAATCCGGAACGTGAAAAACGAACCTTCGAAAACCACGATTCTATAGGTGTTAGTCATTTGCGGAGTGATGCTCTTGGGAATTGATTTGGTGGAGGAATTTTTTTCCCCAAAGATTAGATTATTGTATCATAGTGGGGGTATCATACCGGCTCAAGTTTTCAGGTGGGAGGGGTAAGTTAGTTCTTGGCGAAAGAGCCTCCATCTTCGCCATCAGCCGGGAAAGGTGAGGTTAGGGCAAAAGGGCTGCAAAAATGCGCTTTTGAGAATATCTGTACCTAAGTCACTTGCACTTGTAATAGTGGAGTAGACGTGATAAACAAGATATATCTTTAAGACACATAGATTAATCCAAGCTTGCATATTCTCTCTAACTGAAAGGAAAATACACCCCTATTTATACCCTTCAGTGGTTATGCAAACACTGCCCATACCAAGGAAATCTATAGAACCTGCCAGAACCTTCTAGCATAACAATAGGACATGACCGACACAGTCACACCACCGTATAGGAATAGGATAACGTAATTTTGAACAGCTTTCTTCCCTCCTCTGTGTTTGCGAGTATCATACTTCCGTACTTATTAGCAACAGCCCGGAAACTAAAAGAGAGGTGGCAGTGGTCAGTGGTATGATACAATAGCAACAGAAGAGATACTAGTATAATTCTTTACGCCACGCATAATACCAGCGCTCCAATGAACAAAACCATCGCATTGCCGGGTATGGCGGTTTGCCTGGTGTCGCACCCTCCTGCCTCCCCCACTTCTGGACCTCGGCGGGGGGGTGACTAAAGCGTTGTTTTTCGGACCAGGCTGTCGCGACCGCTAAGTTATCATACCGTCCTAGGTTCCGGGCAAAAGGAAAGGAGGGTTGTCTCTTGAGCTGTGTGATATGATACTACGAGCAGATATTGGATACGATATCATACCAATTCTATACTCGTAGATATCCATGCGCAGCTATGTTTACAAAGTTCTTTCATATCCATTGCATACAACATTCCCGATTACGGAAATGCTTACTGAATCAATATCCATTTATTCCGGTCAAAAAAGCGCAAGGCACAAAACAAATCATTCAGCAAGAGGAGGTCGTAAAATCGGGATTCCATCAATGCTTCCACATATTTCACACATCCCATCCGACTCTCCCGGTCTCTCGATCTTTGTTGATTCCTGCACTCATGGTCCGGATCGAAGGGGATAGTTATTCCAGTCGGTGCCATCATACGTGATCACTCGGACTTTTCAGACATCTCCCCGCTGCAGAATGTGCGCCATGGGAGGGAAGGCTGGAAACAGAACGCTTGATCGTCAATTTAAGCGAGCCTATAGAATTGATACACTGCTACTCGAGTTTAGCAGTCATTTCCAATGATCTGTCCAACGCCAGGGGGGGGGGGACCACAGTCCCAGTTGAAGCTTGCTCCGGTAGCAAAGACCTCATCAAGGCACTCGCTGAATGTGCACCAAGCTTGCCGACTAGAGTAATCTCGAGGAAGCAACTATTTCCGACGCTCCCTAGTCTTACCTGCGCCCCGGTATTCTGTTCTCGGTGATTCGGCCCTTGTGATAGGTACTAAAAGCCCACGAAAGGATTTTCCTAACTACGGTGGTCTGCAAAGCAAGGGACAACACACCTTCAACCGTTTCCACGGTGAACAGGACCGGGGGGTCCGATTACTCAGAACCATGGGATGAGTGGTTCCGATCGATTTCGGGACACCAGAATCGACTTCTCTTAATTGAGACGAAATTTCTCGCTCGTATTGATAATCTGTTCGGCCAAGGTCTCGCATGCCACTGCTCTTTTGGAAAAAAATCCTCTCAGATGTCAAGTGATTACTCCGGATTCAATGTAATAGATGAGGTTTGATAGGATTAAAATTTGAGTTTTTTTCTTTTTTTTCTTCTTTGCTTTTCATTGCGATGCGCCCAATATGCTCCACAATTCGAGCGATACTGGGCACCAAATTGTATGGGGCCTCCGGTTTTGTGTATCATACCATTCTGGGCGAGCGCGGGTTGTGGGGAGGTATGATAGGATGTATGATAGCTCATGGCTGATCGGGTCCGTGAGCATGTTACACGACCATATAAGGAATGCGAAAATTGTCAGCTTTGAGGATGTCACTTACACCCACGGAGTACCGTATACCCAGAGGATAATGCCCCATGTGGGAATGCATCGATTTCTACTGCTGCTTTCCCTCCATCGTGCACCCGTTGGTCCTCCGTCTTCTCGGTAATTTTGAAAACTATCTGGGGTGTAGGTCAATTAATAGTAAGGCGGTCAAAGACAAAAACTTGAATACGATTCGATTTCATCCTGCCGATCTGCTGTGGTATTTGAGGGCACTGAGGTATCATATCAGTGGGGAATTTTCTGGGGGGCTAGTGGCATTTGGGGCCTTGACCGTAAATTTTTTTTTCCAACTGTTGTCTTTTTTTTTATGTATAATACTAGTATCCCTGAGTCTAGTCTATGTACTGCGCCCAAAGGATCTCCAACAGCGGCTTCCCCAGACAGTCCTTCCAGAAAACGGGTGAATAAATCGCAAGAGCTAGAGCTCCAAACTGAGCCCTTATTCCACTGACCTCTTGAGCCCGGTTACAGACTAAGTGATAACTATACGTGCAGGTGTTGCTTTCAAGTCTGAAACGATCTTCTCTTTCAAAGTGGGGAACACAAGGGATCGCTTCCGTTGTCACTCTTCTTTTAGGGTGCGTCTGGTTGCAACGCGAAACCTCCATAATGACCATGATTATAGCGTTTTGACACAAAACACTATTTTGTGAAAAAGTGTCCTGTCTGGTGAACAACAAGTTGTAACAACCAAGTTGCAATAATGTGAGCAAAATGAAGTTTTTGGAAAAATAGAAAAAATCTATTTTTTCCAAAACAACATGGTGAAAGAACCCTAACCCAACCACACCAATGCCTATTTTGTAAGTAAAAGTCATCATATCCTAAATGTAGATAGAAGATAGAACAAATACATATGATATTGAACCCAATGACCACCACAGAGGCACAACCTTTTTCTCCTTCTATGTTGTGCCAAATAGGGCAGCTTGTAGGTACCTATGCAAGCTTGCATTTCGATGAAGAAGCCTGCTGAACCTCTCCATTAAGTGGCAAAGAGTACATCACAGAGTTACTCAACTCCAATGAGCGGCAGATCCATGAGGTACTACGAATGCTGAAGGCAACCTTTCTGGACTTGGGAAATTGGCTTGTGCGGAATGTGAAGCTTGGAGAGTCCTGCAAGATGTTGGTTGAACAGCAACAGGCAATATTCCTAGTGATTGTTAGTCATTGCTGCTCAAACTAGGAGGTGTAAGAACAATTTCAAGTCAGTGGATATACAGTAACCAAGTAAGTTTTTGTATTCAAATTAAAAGAATATGTACATAATATTTAATAAATTAGTAGAGTTTTCAATAGAGTTCTTGAGGGGCTGGTGAAATTGTCTGAAGAAAATATTAAAATGCCAAGTACTGAGAGTGTTCCATATGAAATTCTGAAAAATAAAAGAATTTTGTATTACTATTTCAAGGATGCAATAGAGGCTGTGGATGGTACTTAAATTACAGCGAATGTATCAAGTAGAGATATTGTACGATTTCAGAATCGCAAGAGAGATATAAGCCAAAATGTACTCGGTATTTGCATATTTAAGCTTTTATTCGCATGTGTTATCCCAGGGTGGGAGGACTCTGCACACGATGGCTGGGTTCTACAGTGGGCATTGAAAAATGGGCTAGTGATACTATAGGGAAAATACTTTCTTTGTAACGTGTTTGGGCCAGGCCCTAGTCACGTAGCGGTACGATAGGAGCAGATGGCTTCGTGATCAACACGAAGCGAGCGCTGCTTGCTAAAGGAGGCTTCGAATGGGGTGTAATAGGAGATCAAAGAAGTAATCGTTCAACCAAGTATATTTAAGAATACTGTCTGTTGAAGTCTGCTGTTTCCATNCATCCTTGTATTCTTCCAACAATGTTTTTGAGGTGGCGTCTGACACAGCGGCTCAGATTTCCCCGCTTGTTGGTTTGCATAGCACACGTAGCTTGTTATCGGGAAATTCCACTGCTGTATCTCTACACCTGATAAGAGCATTATGTCTTTTCAGGAAGGGCATTCCAATCAGGGCATCATACTTCACCAAGTTCCCCACCAACATCTCCTGATTTGTCCATTTCTTTTTTCTGATTCCTATGGTCAGTCTACATTTTTTGTGGCTTGAAGAGCGGGATCCTTTCATAGCCATATTGACTGTTGTAGGTTGAGGTAGGGGTTCCGTAGGGATGCCATGAGTAGTGATAAAGGTGGCGCTAATTATGTCGCAGCGGATTATTCCCGTGTCAAATAGTACCTTTGCTGGGTGGCCTTCTATATAAATCGTTCCTTCAAGACTGTCACTGGGCCTGATCGCCAATGTTGGTTGCGTTCGCAGGCTTTCCATCTCCACTGAGTTAACTTCCACTTAGTCATATTCGGTTGCTGCCATGTGGTTTGTGCTTGTCTCTCGCTTTGTGGCCTTTCCCTTTCCTTTCTTGGCATAGCAATCCTTTGCGTAGTGCCCTTTTTCCCGCATTCGAAACATGTGCCTTCCTCGTGTTGTTTCTGTTTCTTGTCCTTCTTGTCCTTTGAATCCTTGCGGTATGGTTTATCCTTCTTTGTACTATCCCGCGATGATGATCCTTTGCTATTGCTTTGCTGTGGCACATGGGTTCGGTAAACTCCTGTTTCATACCAGATAGCATCCTTCCATTCGGCCCGCTTGACTATCTTGTCAAAGGAATCACCATCCTCCTCCATGGGTTCTACCTTCTGACGTAGTCTTGGTTGCATTGCTTCATACAATCTTTGTTTCAGCGTATACTGAGACACTGTTCCGGTAGGCAATCGTCGATGATACATCAAGAGATCTGTTGCGACCAGGGTTATTCTTTCTGCTTTGCCATTTTGTACTTGCGGGATATCCTTGAACCTTTTGTATAGTTCTTCCGTGTTACGCGAGGATTGGAATCTATCTCTCAAGTACTTTATCAGGGTCATGCCACGGATTTTTTCCCCACTCTCATAGTGGTTCATTGCCTGGTGGTATGCTTCCTCTGCTTTCCCGGGACAGAAGCTTTCGAAGTATGCTCCGCTTCCTTTCCTGGTTTTGTCCACTCCATGTAGGGTAAGGTATTGCGAAGTTGTTATGACCTACCGGTCAAATACTTCAGGTTTTAGATCGTCCTTTTCGCCCGAGAACAAGGGTGGCAGTAGAAGTTTGATTTTGGGTCCTGCTCGCCTGGCGGATTCACCTTCGGACATTTCATGTTCAGACTCTTCGTTACTTGAACTGTCGTCTGAGGGGCTTTCTGGAAAATCGCTAGGGTTATCGTCTAGCGGCTGCCTTACTACCGAGTGATCTCATCCTTCTTGTTCGCTTTCTTCCTTCTTAGGTGTCCCGATAGGTATGATGTCTTTCTTTGGTGGTTGCGCTGGTCCCTTTCCTTTACTGGGGCTGGGGGGAAATTGCCCAGGAAGGGTGGTTGCTGCCTTTGCTAATTCGTCACCCAACTCGCTAAAGGTCTGCTTGGTCAAGTCTCGCGCTAATTGTCGTTCTGCTTCATCGATCGAAAATTGGCTCTTTGGCCCTACCTGTTTCTTAGGTTGCCTTTTCTTGGTAAGGCCTGCTCGTGGGACCTGCTTCCCACTTCGAGTCTCTAATGACTCAATCGTGTCATTTGGCGGAGCCGAACTTCTCGTGGTTCTGCCACTTCCCGATGCTAGCTTCGCTTATTGGACTTTTCGTAGGTTGATTAGACTAGGTCCCTGCAGGTTTCTTAACCACTTGCTGAGGTTAAAAAAATGTAACGTGTTCGGGCCAGGCCCTAGTCATGTAGCGGTGCGATAGGAGCTGATGGCTTCATGATCAACACGAAGCAAGCGCTGCTTGCTAAAGGAGGCTTCGAACGGGGTGTAATAGGAGATCAAAGAAGTAATCGTTCAACCAAGTATATTTAAGAATCCTGTCTGTCAAAGTCTGCTGTTTCCATCGCGGGAATCAGCGGTCTTTAAATACAGCATATCGCTTATCTCCCGCATGAGCGATATTGCAAAACAATGTGTGTATCAACCGATAGCACACAAAACAATACAAGTATCAAATGATACTATAAAACCAAACATAAAACAATGTGTGTATCAACCAATAGCACACGAAACAATACAAGTATCAACTGATACTGTAAAACCAAAGATAAAACAATGTGTGTATCAACTGATAGCACACGAAACAATACAAGTATCAATCGATACTGTGAAACCAAACATAAAACCCTAGTAACGGGTACCGGTTACAGTTGGCCTCGCTTAGGTTTTATAGGAAAAAAGCGGTTCCTTAATTTCGGCTTCTTCCATTTCCATGCAACCATCATATTTTTCTGTACTCAGGTAGCACCCACTACCGAAGCGGAAAACATCTGACCATGATTCTCTCTACATTCGTCTCGTTGATTCTGTTGTTATTTCTAAGCATTTGTTGCAGATGTGTATGAATAGTCGGTGTGTAAGGTGTCGTTTAGGGATAATATCACGGTTCACCAACAGTCCCATTAGCTGATAGCACAGTCTCCAAGGTACTTGCTCATAGTTTGAAATCATAAGGCTGTGGGATGGAGTGTTTTTCCCTTTCGCTATTGCCAGTACTTCGCCTCGGCCAGCCGGGCTAGGTATGCTGCTTCAACTTCCATCACCCGATTTTCATCTTCACTGCTTTCGAAATCGCTCTCGAAATGGGCTGACCAAAATCCGTCCTGTATCCCTTAGTCCGTGTCCGGGCGCAGGTGTTGGATTTCTGGTAGAGTTGAGCTCCATGCCACCGTTACATAGTTTATCGTAGGGGGTAGCTCGTCCTCTGGTTTGTTGTCTTCCCACCATTTATTAACCGCTTCCATCGCATTTTCCAATCCCTCAAGGGGTTCCCAGCTATTTTCTGTTTCCAGGTAACCCACCCATTTCACTAGGAATTGGTCACGGTCATATCGTCTTCTGTGGTCTCGTATAGTTTCCACTTCCCATTCCGGTTTCTCGTTTACCACGATTGGGGGTGGTTTTGTGTGTCTCCTGGCAGGGAAGAAAACATCATTTTTAGGGTGGTATCTATTCACAGTGGATGCATGGAATGTTGCTTTTCAGTTTCTGTACATTCTGCCATCCATTGCTACCGTGTAATTTTGTGTATGCTCATCGTAATCGATTATCTTGAATGGTCCACACCAGCGCGGTTGCAATTTCTTGCTACATCCTGATTCTGTTGCGAATAAGCTTCCATATACTGGTAACAGATTACCCTTTCCTATCGGTGTATGGTGTCTGCGTCATTTTGCTGCCGTTCTCGTGCTTCTAAATCGTGCCATTTTAATCGCCTTGAATGCCGCGTTCCGGATTGCTTGGTTCCTGTTTAGTAATTCGTCGATAGCCTGTACTCCGGAGTTCTTGAAGTTCGCTAGGGGTAGTAGTGGGTAATTCTTTCCGAAAATGGCCTTCTATGGTGACATACCAAGAGTTTCTGACCATCCCGCATTCAGGTATGCTGCTGTCTCTGGTACGGCATCAAACCAGTTGTTTTGTCTGGCGTTGACTAGGTTTGGAGAGCCGTCTTCAATTCTCCAATTTTCCTTTCGACTTGTCCATTCATCTCATGACGTCCTGGTGCCGCCTTGATATGTTTAACGCCTAACGATCGACACTGTTGTCTCCATACATGTGACTCAAATCTTGGGTCTGCGTCGCTTACTATAGATGTTGGGTAGCCATGGGGTGTAAATATTTTGTTGCGTAGAAGTTCCCAGGTTGTTATTGCTGTTACTTGCTTTGTTGTAGGTATAAGCCATGTGAATCCTGAAAATCTATCCATTGCAACTAGGATCGTGTCGTATCCCCATGAATTGTGGAAGGGTCCCGCAAAATCAATGGCTATTGATTCGAAGATTTCTGATAGCAGGGTAATTGTTTGAGCCTTTCCTTCTAGCAATTTTGTATGCTCCTTATTCACCTGGCATGTGTGGCACTGGGCTACATACGCTCTAAAATCTTTCCGCATTTCAGGCCAAAATAGGTACTCTGTTGCATACCGTAAGTTTCGTTCAACATTGTGGTGGCCTTTGTTGTGGATTTCGCTAATGACATATTCTCTTAACGTCGTATTTCCGTACGCGGGGCCTTTCGGGATATACAGGCAGTCTTCCCCATATCTGGTTTTTGCGTATAGCATTCTGTTTGCAACCTTGTAAGAGGACAAGTCTCCTGTGGAGTCCATATTCTCGTTTACCTTCTTCCAAATTGGTTCCTTTTGGTATGCTGCTACCATGTGTGCTTGGAACGTTCCGATTATTTCATTGACTTTTTGTAAGGTGTCGCGTTTGTCTTCTATCTCGCTTCCTCTGGTTGTCTCAGGGAGGTCATCTTCCTCGTCGTCTTCTAAGACATCGTAAAGCCCGCGCCGGTATTCTGTCATTGTCGGGGGCATAACTGAGACTATTGTCTCATTGGTAAGGCTTTCTAGCCGTTCCGCTCGCCTAATGGGTGTCGGGCTATCAGGTCCTGGCATTCGGAATGCCGCTATGGTCTCGCGCGTAAGGATTTCGATTGGTTCTGGCTCCAGCATCTGGAATGCCGGGGCTTCCGGGTTTAGCAGTGCCGGAATTGCACAAGACCTAGGTGTTGGCTGGGCAAGGGTGGACGGTCCTTCTCCCGTACTTATTGGTCTTCCGCCTATGGTTTGTTGCCATTCCCAGTCATCGATTCCGGGAGACTCCGCAGGGCTCGTATCGATTTCTGTACTTGGGGGGCTCGGTCCTTCACTAGGTGGGTAACGGGTCGATCTTCCCCGTCGTCTAGGATGGTTGTTCGTAATTTTGATCTCGGTTTGATGATATGGGCAATGATCCACGTAATAGTGTGAGTAGTGTAGGGCACTATGTTGAAGTTCTTCTGGTAGCGTACTTCACAGAGTACACTGGTCACCCCAATCGTTTCCCGCAGTAATTGAGCAGGGGCTTTCGGGGGTACAGGGGCCTCATTGGGGTACTCAGTATAGGAGAAAGGAGGGGAAGTAGGGGAGAGTTCCTGCGTGGGCTCCATTGTGTTTGATTCTTGCTCGTAGACTGTGTTATCCGAGATATCATCCGATTCTTTCATATGAACATGGACATAGAGTGGATTCAAGTCTGATTCCCCCTCGTAAATTCGGGAAAGGGCATCAGCTACATAGTTCGTGCTTCCTGGTGCGTAGACTATTTTCGCATCGTATTTTCTAAGGCACTTAGCCATCTCACCTGTTTCCTGCTAGGGTTCTTGGCTGTTCACAGGTGTGTTAAGGGTTGGTGGTCTGTAACTATTATGAAGGAATTTCCCATTAGTACATTGTGGAACCGATTAAGCGCTTCCACTATCGCTAAGGCCTCTTTATCGGTGGTCCCATAGTTCATCTGAGCATTGGTGAACTTTCTGCTGTATAACGCGGCTGGTTGTGCCGTCTCATAGGTGGGTCCCTGTCCCACCCATACTCCAACTCCTAAATCTGAGGCGTCTGTAACCAACCAAATTGGTTCTTTGCTTTGTATGTCTATTGGTCACATAACTTGGTGATCAATTATCCGCTTTTGGACCATATCAAATGCGGTTTGGTGGGTCGTTGTCCATACGAATTCGGCGTTCCCCGTCAGGTCGGTTAGTGGTGCTATCAACGTAGCATGGTGTGGGAGAAATTGGGCCACATAATTCACTATTCCTAGGAATAGTTGCAATTCCTTTTTGTTTTTTGGCGTTTCCCATCCTGCAATGGATGATATTTTCTGGGGGGAGGCATGGATTCCTTCGTTGTCCACTATGTGTCCCAATACTTCCAGCTTATCTGCAAACAGTACTGACTTCTTTTTGCTTGCAAAGAATTTTGCTTTTCTGAGCCGGTCACATACTTGGCGTATGTATTTTTCGTGTTCTTCTGATGTGTCTGAAAATATGAGGATATCATCAATATATACCCATACAGAGTGATGTAAATATTCGCTTAGGAGGTACTCCATTATTCGCATAAATGTTGCCAGTGCATTCATGTCTCCTTGGAGCATTACTTTGTTCACAAATCCTCCGAACAGGGTTTTGAATGAGTTGAACTTAACACTGTCCTTGCCCACGCGTGTTTGGAAGTATGCATCGCTTAGGTCGATCTTACTCCTGAATTTTGCCCGTCCTATCCGGTTAAGGATCTGCTGTTGGTTTGGAATTGAAGAACTATCCATGATCATGTTATCATTTCTCACTTTCAGGTCCATCAGGGGCGCATCCTTCCATCTGACTTTGGTTGTACAAACATAGGCGCCGCCCCAGGTACCTCTTGTCGTACAATCACTCCACTTCGTAATTTCTCGTTTATCCAGTTCATGAGTTTTTCCTTGTAGGCTTCGGGGATCGAGTATGTTGGTTGGTTTCGTAGGTCGGTTGGATCCTTTAGCCAAATGTGGTGGCTAATCTTACGCACCGGGGGTGGTGTTTCAGGGACCTTGTCCGGGAATACATCCTTGTATTCTTCCAACAATGTTTTTGAGGTGGCGTCTGACACAGCGGCTC